>JANTCA010084824.1:0-14213 GCA_024741275.1 Chironex yamaguchii | reverse complement strand
CATACTCTGAGGAGTGTCAGACGAAAAAAGCTTTTAAGTATGATTTTAGCGCAATGTCGCAAATTTTCAAGGCAATAATAGCTTCACAACTAACTGCAGCGTTTTGGAGGGTTTCTAAATTCGATTCTTGAATTAAGAAATATTTTGCTTCATTCTCATCTGGTGATGCATTTTGCCCTGCTAGTGGACTGCCTTGTCTCTGTCTTGTTGTAAACCAGCATATCTTAATCTTGCAGATCTTGAAAGTTTGCAATTGCTATTTTTGTTCAAGGTTTATTTGCCTATAAAACATAGGCAGTAGATAATTGTTTATAATACCTTTTCCTGTCATAATGTCGTAATGCTTCTGTTCTGTATAAAAATTATAGCATGTATTGTATGAATAATGCTGAATAATTTTGAAGTTGATGCTAATGTCACGATTTCCTTACTTTCATATGCATTTTCTATTCATTAGTTGATAAAATCATATATGCAAGTAACATTTTTACATTATCTGATAATGAGTGTCAGTGCTTTCGCAAAAAGGGTCTAATTAAAAAGAAAAATCAAGGAAAAGAGGTAAAAAGTTCTACACAGAAATCAGAGGAAAAGGGTAAAATCCAAGAGATGAAGACAAGGGTGCTTACACTCCATAAAATGATGTGGCCCCTGCGGTTCTCGACTGCCATCTAATGGCTTCTTGATATATGTTACATGCTCTTTCCAAGCCCTGCACTTTATAATAACGAGCATTTTATGGTAAAGGGGGTGAGAATAACTTGACAGACTACTATGATTTTATATCATTCTGACTATCGGATTGCTGTACATCACTCTGCGTCATAGACAACGGCAATCTATTAAGAATTCCAAAATGAATCGATGTGCAAGGACGCGGATTTAAAGCCTTTTGAAATAAACAGTTTTAGTTGATTTGGCTGCTTGATAGGTTCAAAATTTGACGATTTCACAATGAAAATATCTCCCTTCTACGTTGTACGTATTGATAAAAAATTGGCATGAAAGCATGGGTCCTTGGGGCCATGCGCCAGTCGCCCCATAAGACCGCCACTGATCCTTACTGATATAAGACCGCCACTGATCCTTACTGATATAAGACCGCCACTGATCCTTACTATCATCATGAACTTAATTTTCCTACAAATACATGTAAAATAGTGATGGTGGCTTTTTGTTAATGGAACTAGATAATGTTGCTGCAGCTTTTGTTTGGTTTTTCTGACTCAATGATAAGAGATAAGGAGTTGATGGACACTGCTGGTATAGAATTAGAACTTTCCATGTCCGAGACCTGTAACTCTGATAATCAAATCATGCAATCCACTGTTTTGAGTTCTTATGTACATGGGCCCTTACACTGCCATTGTTTTGATTACATTGGATTTGAATTAATTTTGAATTTCACATTTCTTTGTCAAGGAAAGGAAGCTAGGGTAGGCTGACAAAAAGTACTCAATGATTGTTGCTGAAGATATTTTTCACTTATTAGAACGTAACAAAATAAATTATCAAGTTTTCAAACTGTAGGGGGATGAGAGACAAGGTCAGTTTTTCTTGTTTGTACAATTTATAATTTATAATATAATTCTACAATTTAATGTTTTGGCTTGAGAAAATCTTTTAAAAAGTCATCTTGACAATGGAGATTGAAAGTCAGCTTCCATAACTAAACGGATGAAGCTGCAGAATTTCTCTAAATTCTGTTAAAATAGCACTTCATCAGGTGCTTTCATGATCTCTACTTTAATATCCTAAACATTTCTAGCCAGGTACTCAGCTCAAAGCATCCAAAAAATTTGTTGTCACAACATACTCCATGTTTTCAACACAATAACAAATCATAGCCTTATTATTTTTTAATTTCATGTTAAAAAATCGTCAACCATAGTTCTTGACAGTGATATTGACTATCTAAGTGGCAAAACAGTTTACATATAAACATGTTGTGCAGAGAACAAACTGAGATGGTAATAGAATTTTTATATAAAGACGGCCAATCGGTTTTGCCAAAAATGGGTGTAACATTTAGGGTTTGGTACAGAAAGTGTTTCCTCGTATTAACAACTTAATTTGCCTCCCAGCCACCCCTGGTGTCATTATACTGTTTATTACAGTTCTGGCTCCCAACTAAATAATTTGAAGAGTTCATGTATTCATTTGTGTTACGTACGTTACATGCATAAGAAAGAAATTATTTTGCGTTCGGATTCGAAGGATATGACGTACAGTTATGTCGTGTTTTTTTCAGCATGCAGCTCATGTGAGCCAACAAAGGGCTGCAACTGTGAAAACGAAATGTCACAAGTACGGTAATGCAGAAGAAAGCCAATTTATACAAGACAAATCACTTGTTCTCAGCCAGCTGGTTGTGGATGAAAGAAAGCGAGTCATCTATTGTCATACCCCAGGGATCCCAGCCTCGTTTTGGCACAAGATTTTGACTGCCCTTAATCTCAAAGACGAGGCAGTTGATCCTGATGATGAAGTCGATGTCAAAAAACTACCAACACTTTTACACTATAAGGATGATGAGATTAAATACAGGCTGAAATACTTTTTTAAGTTTATTATAGTTCAGCGCCCAACTGAAAGGTTGAGGCAGTCCTTCAAACTAGAAAGACTAAAGCAAGGAAAAATAAGGAATGCCAACAACAAGGAAGGAAAAGAATATGAGACCTTCTTACGAGAATTACTGGAAAAAGCCCAAGTCATTGAAAATCGTAATTACTTGCCCTATACTAAGCTGTGTTCACCATGCCATGTCAATTATGATTTTATTGCCGATTTTCAGAGTGAGACTCGCGAAATAGGTTGGCTATTAACGAGGCTAAGTGGAACAGAGACAGAGTGGGAATTCAAAAAAAGAAACAACAATGATCGTAATGAAAAGCTTATGGAACCACAAGCACTTGCTTATATGCTAACATCAGCTTACAGAGATGATATTGTAATTTTTGGATATGATGGTAGTTAATTATATTTAAATTTTGCTGGTGATCTATTTTCGCCTTCTTTTTTATATGGCAATCAGTACGTTTGAAGCTGTCACTCATCTTCCCACCAAAAAGGTATGCAGAAATATTATGGGCGGGACATATTTAAGAGAATAAAAGCGAAGTAATGGGGGCATAAAATGTACCAGATATTTCGAAAACATCGGGAGAATTTTGTAGAGTAATATATGTGAAAGTCAGCTGTCACACTTTAAGGTTGTTACATTGTGGTGAACCTTATACTTCCCCTCTTAAATACATAGTCAAATATTTAATAGACGCATTATTAACTGTTCAGCTTTTGATATAAGGACCTTTAGAATACAGAACATTACTAGCAACACTATGTTAGGGAATGGTGAGTTACACGTTGTGATTTAGAATAGATGAGTCGGTTTGGGAACAATAGTTTACCTGCTTGTGATAAGTTTCTAAATGGTTACACTAATTCAACTTAAAAGCTACATTCTGTAAGAAGTCACGGCTATTCAAGAAATGGTTGTTATGCTTATTTTAAGAGCAATGCATCACCATGCACAGTACGTTTTTAGTACAAATTCTTGACTGTCTGTGGATAATCTGACAATGATTCACAAAAATGTAGTGCCATGGGGCAAGTATATGGCTAATGAAATACAAAACATGTATTATCGCCGTTCTTCGGAAGAAGATAATGACCCATTCGCGAATTTTTGACCGACATGGCCTTAGTCTTGCGACAGAATGAAAATTGATATTACAGTCGGCTCTTGATTTACCGAACGTCAGGGAAACAAAAATTCATTCGTTATATCGAGAGTTTTCTTGAAAGGGGCGTGTTTTTTGCTCTTTTTTGCGTTTCATGGCTTTTGCGGACTCATAGAGATTCGTTGTAACGAAAACTGATTTTAAGTAGTTTAATAAAGGTTCAAACTATGTCCTGACTAGAAGTTCAAAATACGTCTAAGACCAAAACTATTCTTTAAAAGCTCAGAAGTTAAGTAGCGATTGTTGCTTGACTAGTCACCAATTTTGTTATGATAGTGGCATTACAATTTTGTCATATAAGAAATGTATTTGTTTTTGTAAATGTTCTTGTCAGTCAGGAACAGGGAACACGTTTTCCGATTTTTAGGCAATGTAAAAAGTACCTTTTAGGTGTAAAAACATCACAAGGCATATGTTGACCCGTAGGAAACCCTTTGATAGGAAGCATTTTGGTTTTGCCAAAAGAAATTCCCAGGAAACATACGACTTTTGCTAAGGTAGTAAGAAAGCTGAAAAATGCAATGTATTGTAATGAATTATTGTTATCCATTTATACGCTGAAGCTTTAGCTTGGACATAATCGTGGAAGTAAAGAAAAGTACATATTTTTCCAATAGCCAACTATTTCCTTTAACTACCAGCGCCTACTTATCAACGTCCTTTGATTAGAAAATTGTCAATTTGACAGTTATGCAAGAGAAGAAATATATAGTTCCTCATTATGGAGTTTACTGCTAAGGCCGACAAGCAAGTGATCGCTCTATAAAAGAACATCAATAGTTTCATGGCAAGGGTTTGTCTTATGGGGGAGTTTGTTACTGGCGGCCGCTATACATTAACCACATGTGTGTGTGGGGGGAGGGGGGTTAGTTTTGTCACAGCGCAGTTTATCACTTGCTGTATTGGGTAATTAAATGCCTTTGACACTCAAAAATGGAAAACTCGCTAAAGGTTCTTTCTCTGCTGTAAATGGGACGTGAAAACGCAAATTTTTGTATCGTAATTGCCTCATTCTGGCGCCACATCATTACATTTCCGTGAACCGTTGATTTTTCGAGTGTATGCTTTTTAAAGTTTCAAAATAGAACGTGGGCACTGCTTTGTTACTTATATGAGAGACACATGCAAAATGAATATTTGCAGCAATGATTTTGGTTCAAACTTTAATTCTTTCTCAAACGTACAGTCGAACCTCCGATAGCGCCACCACCGAATAGCGGCAACCTCCCGAAAACGGTCCCAGATACTTACCCGAACTGTAACCTGCACAGCCAACCTTCGAATAACGGCTAACTCTCAACAGCGTCTCGCGGGCACCTGGCTCAGTACTAAACGAAAAAAACCCCAACAATTTCCCATCTAAAAACCGCTACACAAATGATTTAATGAGTCTTTTCTTTCCAGAAATCGCTGAAATACGATATTAGAATTAACAAAGAATTGTATGACATCTAAGTACGCCTATGACAGAATTATGTTAGGGACATCTAGAACCTGCTAGAAAATGTTATGTACGTCTAGAACCTTCTAGAAAGTGCTATGTATGTCTATAACCTTCTAGAAACCTTCCTTGTGCTGCAGAAGCAATGCTGATGCAATTTTTACATGAAGCTTAAAGTAAGTTCCATTTGATTCTGTACAAAAGCTTCTTGAATGTACTATTGTGTTCTATGACATTTTTTTCTGTTCTATAAAGTTCTACTGGCTTCTAGATGGATTTCTCAAACATGTATAAGCAGTTGCTTTCCATGAATTTTATTGCTTTGGTTTAAACATTTTATGGCATATAGGCTCGGAGAAATATCTCAAGCTGTAAAGAGATTTCATGTTAGCAGATCTAGAACTGGAATTTGTATTGAACAGCCTAGTTGTTAAGTTCTCTAGCTAGCTCACATAGACTCTCTGCTAGCCATTAGTGAACGTTATTAACTCTGCCTGCATTTTGTGGATTTCAGTGTTACGACAAAATAGATAATTAATTTGACGGCAGACAACAGAATCAAGCTTCTTTACCCCAATTTATTGCCCTGCATTAAAAAAGTTGGAAATTTGTTCATAATTCTGGACTCAAGTCTCTTATCTGTCTGCTCATCAAAATCTTATTCATTTGTACATTCACTGCTAGTAGTCAAGGAGTATTTTTCGGATGAATTTTGACTCACAGACTATGTGCAAAACTAGCACTTGAGTGTCTTCAAAGCATATAAGCATGAAGAATGTAATTAGCGCAAGATTAAGTGAGTTGTTTTAGTAAACCTCTGACTAGCGGTCACCTTCCAATGACGGCTACTTGACGTTGAAAGCTTAAAGTGGCTGCCTTTAGGGGTTCCACTTTATGCCTCTGGATAGCTTCCACTGACCATTTTCTTCAATGATACGCATCGGGTTTTTTCCATTTCGAGGCAAGGCGATCAGATATCTGTGGTGGACTAACAACATGAAATAAATAAGGCGAGTATTAGCATTTCGATCCATTTCTGGCTATTAGTAAAACTTTTCTATACACTGCACAGCCATAGGACTGTGCACTTAACTATGCAATTCATTTGTTTGCCCTTGATTCCGTAGAAACACATGTCCGTTGTGTTACTAACACTCATAAACATTTGACCATGATGTTTTATTAATATAAATTCGACGTGGAGAAGCAAAATAGATTTAAAACTGCAAGCTGAAATCTTGCGATTAAGGCCACAAAGAAAACGTCTATCTTTTTATCCCTCTTAAACTAAGGATGATCGATGTCCTTAAAACTGTTAAGATAGCAAGAAGTACTTCGCGATTAGTGGGTACGACACAACATTGACAAAAAATATGGTTGATAAGGTTGCTCTACTTGACTTGATTGACGGTGCTAAATAACTCTGAACTTAAATTAGAAATCTTTGCAATACCTGGAAATGGTCGATTCAAAGGAAGTTCTGTTGGCAGGTAGAAATAGTTGAATTATAATTTCTTGTACAATAACTGAGAGAAAGCGAGCTGAAAGGGGAAGTGTTCCCAAAGTTGAAAACGGCACTTTCTTTTATTTCTGTACAATCTCGAGCGATAGATTAACATATGCAAAACAATTGGTTAGTTACTCTCTTGTGAATTTTTTAATGTATTACACTTCTAGATTTTCATGCTTCCACAGTCTTCATCATGCGTGACATTGCGCGGAGAACACGTTGTTTATATGATTATCGGCTCTTTTACGTAGAATCAGACATCTTGCATCCCGACGGTTGCCTTAGCAAGACAATGAATATGTCTAAAACGCGGTTGACCGAGTTTTCTTGAGTTACCAGAAACGTTATCACGTCGAATAAGTGAGTCAATAGCAAAAGTGACAGTGGTACACTGTTTTACCACTGTATGCAAGTTTCAACACAAACATAAACAGATTTGGCTGATTATGGAAGAATAAAGACCTCGTTTTACGCCATGGCTTTGTTGTGGCACATGTACGTGTTTATAATAAGCTCTGCAATTGTACACTCGGCGAAGATTCTTACTTTACCGTACACACTAGGTCGAAATTCTCGATTTGCAAATATAGTTTCTTTGTCGGAGATTCTAGCCGAGCGTGGCCATCAAGTCAGTTTGCTCACTAACAACCGATGTTCACCTCGTCGCCCTCTGAAAGTGGTCCATCTTCTCCTTTATTCCTGTCCAAAAGGTGAGCTACCATTCAAAGTGTTAGTTTAATTAATGTCATGAATGAAGACGGTTATATGGGTTGTGTCGTATGCGTTGTTATTTTTTTAAAAATTTAATTAATTAAATACAATTAAAATCAAATTGCTTGTATTGCCGATTAAAGTGTACTGCTTAAATTATGTGTTTTTTCAACTATATTGTTAAAATTATACTGCTGATCTGATTGGATTATGAACCTATGAATCGACATTTTGTGTTAAGATATCAAGATGGTATGTAGGCATGAAGCAGCAAAAGAATCGAATGTGGTAAAAACAAGGAGCATTCTCTTTCTTGTTTTCGTGGACATCGTTTTTTGAGAGCGATTGTATGAGTGATTCAGGTGTTGTTTTCTTTTCCTTTTTACGTCTTAATCGCTAAAAATATTTGTAGAAAACGACAAAGGGAGGGCATGCTTCAGAGTCCGCATATATCTTCTCTTTATCATAGTGTGTTTTACTGAGTAAGATGAACTCATTAGCAAGTTTGCCAATCTTAATTTTGAACTTAAGCATTCAATTGCCTTGTTTTCACTTGTTTTCATGTGACAAAAGAACAAAGTGTTTGACAACATGTCCTACTATATTCTGTCAACATTTCAAGGTTCTTGTTGTGCTGTCTGTGAAGATTTTGATACCAAGAGTACCATAGTGGCCTTAGAAATGAAGACTTTTAATCCATTTGCGAATATAAAAATGCGTATCCATACAACACCATAAAACCTATATCAACGATGTTTGTATTGAGGTCATTTGCTCTTACTTCTCAGATATACCAGTTCCAGCTGAAGACAACGACGTGATGATGACTTTTTTAAACGGATCTCTGTTTAATTCAAATTTCAGTCAACTAAACTCCTTATTTTGTGAATATCTTTTGCAAAACAGAAGCCTATTGCCATTACTCAAATCCCTACAATTTGAACTGATCCTGGTTGACTACGCTAATATCTGCGCCAGAATTATTGTTGACTATCTCAACATACCCACCATTGTTTGGTCAAACTTTGGTTTTGGATTCGACGACGATTTGTTCTATCCGATTATGACGTCATTCATTCCCAATCCCCTCGGCAGCTTCACTGATAGAATGAGTCTCTGGCAGCGGTTGAGAAATTTTTGGGACTACCATATTTATAATCGGGTTATATTGAACTTTTATATGTTTAGGAACGTAGAAGCATTGAAAAAGAAATATGAATTGAATGCGAGTTTATCAATAAGGGATACGTATAGACGAATAAGACCACTTATATTTTGCAATGCTGATTTTGCATTTGATTACCCGAGACCATTAATGCCAAACGTCATCCTGTTATCTGGGTTATTCTTCAAGGACCCCAGTCCATTAGATCAAGATCTCGAAATTTTTCTGCAAAATTCCGGCAATGATGGTGTCATAGTTGTTGCTTTTGGGTCAATGTTTAAGTGGTTCGATGAGCGGAGATCCAACCTACTTGCACGAGTTTTTGCTAAATTTCCTCAGACAGTCATTTGGCGATTTTCTGCACCATTTAAATTGGATTTAGGGAATAATACATTGATTATGCCTTGGTTGCCACAAAACGATCTTCTGGGACACAACAAAACCAAGTTATTCGTTACTCATTGTGGTATCAGCAGTTCTTATGAAGCTATTTACCATCAAGTGCCAATTGTTGGAATTCCGTTGATGGCTGATCAGTGGTATAATTGCCAAAAGCTAGTACAACGTGCTGAAATGGGTATACAGCTTGACTTTGCCGATCTGGAGGAGAAAATGTTAGAGAAAGCTATTCGTACTGTGCTTTATAATTCAAGTTACAAAGATAATGCTGCCAGGGTACGTAAATTAATCCTGGATAAACCAGAAAAGCCAAGAGATAAATTCATCCATTGGACGGAATTTGTCCTTCGCCATAAGGGAGTTCCATTTCTGTTTTCGGAAGGCATTGAGCAGCTTTCATGGTATCAGTATTTCACCATTGATGTGATTGCACTTTCATTTGCATTGTTTATTGTAACTTTGTCGGGATTGCTTCGTATTCTGATTAATATATACAAGGGAGCGCACAAGATATACAGCAACACAAAGAAGAACAAACTTTCATAGTGAAATGTATGCCTCTTGTATCAAAGTCATTTCCAAGACGTCTATTGTAAGACATTGCATTGCTAACAGACTACAATATTTTTAAGATATTTAAGGTGACTTTGGAGTTAATAGTCAGTCAAATTGTTTGCCAAAGTTCTTTCTTAATTTAGAGTGCTGCTGTAGAGGAGCAACGATATCATTGGTGAGTGCCAAAGATGACTTAAACAACGTCGTATCAAATGTTATGAATTGTTGTGATTATCTTCTGAGGTTATCTTCTGGGGTAACCTTTTTCAGAAACGAAGGGAAAGGAAAGGAAAGGAACATGTGTATATGTGTCTCCAATTACACAAATTATAATGCCTCTTGCAAATGATGCTTGCTGGACCACTGCCATCTCTGGAACTTGGTTTTACGGAAGGGAATACCACCTGGTCCTCTCCCGACCTTCCTTTGTCGTCCACTGTTCTGCTAATTGGGAGTGAATATTTGCTGAGCATTATTACGGAGTTTGACAGTTAGGAATGGCTTGCTATCTTGTGTAGACCTTGTAGTCGCCTATCTGTTACATCCAAATAGTACAACCCGCCCAAGGACTACAATGAAGGACTACAATTGACAACATGTAATGGGTTGGCATCAGACATAGATCTAGAAGTTACTTATCAGTTACTTCTAATGATACAACAACCCCAAGCACAGCAGTGAAGACACATCCAGCTAGTATACTACCCGTCAATTTACTGAAAATTTTTAACTTTAAACGATCCTTGTCTTTCATATATCATATGCCAATAATTAATTACAACACACTGTTCCGCTAAATGGGAGTAAATATTTGCTGAGCATTATTACAGAGTTTGACAAAATGCAATGGCTTGCTATCCGATACAAGCCTAGTAATGGCCATACTTTACATTATATCGTGGTGGTACAACAAGCCCAAGCACAACAATCAACAAACTTGTCTGCTACTAGTCAATGTGCTGTTACAATTTGGATGAGAAATGTTGATGGTCATTCATCTATTATATACTTGTTATTGTTTGCACGGCACTTTTTGCCAAGTGAGATAGAATATTTCCGGACCATACCTTTGGAGTGTTCAGTGGCTTACCATCAGACATAGTATAAGTAATGACTTATCTGTTACTTCTTAATGATAAAACAACACCAACCACAGCAATGAAGGTACATCTAGCTTGTGTAATACTAGTCAGTTTCGTGAACACTTTGTTATCTTGGTCTTTCATATATCATATAGTTATGCTTGTTTGCCCGCCACTTGTTGGCAATCTGAGAGTGAACGTTACCTGAGCAGTATTACATACCTTCACATTATTCAATGGCTTTCCATCAGACATAGACCTACTTATGACTTAACCGTTACTTCTTAATGATAAAACAATACCAAGCTCAGCTTTCAAAACACATCCAGCTTGTGTACTACTCGTCAATTTCATGAACACTTTGCTATCTTGGTCTTTCATATATCATATACTTAACATTATTTGAAAAGTACTCTTCCGCCAACTGAGGGTGAATTATACCCGAGCATTAGTAGGGAATTTGACAATATGCAGTGGCTTGCCATAAGATATAGTCCTAGAAATGGCCTATCAGTTCCATCCCCATAGTACAGCAATCTCAAGCACAGCAATGAAAACACATCCACCTTGTGTAATACTAGTCAATGTACTGAACATACTAACCTTTAAATGATCTAGTTCTTTCATGTATCATATACCAATAACTCATTACAAGGCACTGTTTTGCTAATTGGTAGTAAATAATTGCGAAGCATTATTACAGAGTTTGCCCAGCATGGAATGTCTTCTCATCAGTTATAGACCTAGTAATGGCTTATGTGTGACATCATAAAGGTAGACCAAGCCCAAGCACTGCAATAAAAGCACATCCAGTATGTGTAAAACTAGTCAATGTACTGAAGATATCAAACATTAGGTGATCATATTCTATCAGGTATCAAATACCAACGCCAAATTACAAAGAATTCTCCTGCTAATTGAGAGTGGATATTTTCTGAGCGTTATTAACGACTTTGACAATATGCAATGGATAACTGCCAGATAAAGACTTAGTAGTGGCTTATCTGTTACATCCTAACGGCAGTAAATTCAAATTTGGAATCAATAAAAGTTTGCTAAATTTCAATCAAAAATCCTAAGTATAGCCTTGCTTTTTTCTTCGATTTTCCACTTTTGCCATCCAACCCGTTTTGCTGCTTCTTTTAATCTCAAAATCAGCTGCATTGCTGGAAAACGTTATGATTTATTCCTCTTTCTCGATCTATACTGGATTTATGCCAGATTTAAGGTCGATAAAATGTTGCCTCATTTCAGGAAGAAAGGCCTACTATAGCCTTCCTTTTCCCTTCGATTTTACACTTTGGCCGTCCAATCCTCTTTGCTGTCTATTTTATGCTAGAAGTCAGCTGCAGTACTGGAAACGTTATGATACATGCCTCTTGCTCTATGTATAGTTGATCAATACCAGATATCCGGTCAATGAAATTTTCCGAGATTTCAGCCAACAAGACTTACTATAGCCTTCCTGTTTTCTCCGATTTTCCACTTTTGCCATCCTATCCGTTTCGCTGTTTGTTTTGTTCCAAAAATAAGCTGCATTGCGAACTACCTTATGATACATGCCTCTTGCTCAATGTAGAGTATATTCATGAAAGATTTGGGGTCAATAAGATATTGCCAAATTTTAGCAAAAATGCTTTACTATAGCCTTGTTATTTCCATTGATCTTCCACTTTTGCCATCCAATCCGTTTCATTGTTTGTTTTTAGCTAAAACCCAGCTACATTGGCAAAAGGGTAATGATACGCGTCTTTTCCTCAAAGTGGAGTGAATTCATCCCAGATTTGTAGTCAATAAACTTTTGCGAGATTTCAGCCAAAAAGCCTTACTGTAACCTTGCGTTTTCTTTGATTTTCCGCTTTCACAATCGAATCCGTTTCGCTGTTTGCTTTAAGCTAAACATCGGCTCTTCTGCAAGAAAACGTTATGATACTTGCCTTTTCTTCAATGTAGAGTGAATTCATGCAAGATTTAGAATCAACAAACTTTTGCGAGATTTCAGCCAAAAAGCCTTACTATAACCTTGGTTTTTTATTTGATTTTCCGCTTGCACAATCCAGTCCGTTTCGCTGTTTGTTTTGAAATAAAAATCAGCTCTAGTACAGAAAAACGTTATGATAAATGCCTCTTGCCATATGTATAGAGGATTTATGCCAGATTTGGAGTTAATAGAATTGTGCGAGGTATCAGCCAAAAAGCCTTCCTATACAATTGCTTTTTCCTCCAATTTTCTGCTTTAGCAATCCAAACCGTTTCGCTGTTTGTTGTAAGCTAAAAGTCAGCTCTACTCCAGAAAAACTTTATGATAAATGCCTCCTGCTCTATGTATAGTGGATTCATGCCAGATTTGGGGTCAATAAACTTTAGCGAGATTTCGGCCAAAAAGCCTTACAAGAGCCTTGCTTTTTGCTTCGATTTTCCGCTTTTGTAATCCAATCCGTTATGCTGTTTAATTTATGGTAAAACTGGGCTTCATTGCGAAAGTTTTATGATGAATGCCATTTTCTCAACGTAGAGTGATTTCGTGCTAGATTTGGAGTCAATAAACTTTTGCGATATTTCAGCAAAAAAGCCTTACTATAGCCTTGCTTTTTTCTTCGATTTTCCGCTTTTGCAATCCAATCCGCTTTGATGTTGGTTTTGAGCTAAAAATCAGCTCTACTGCAAAAAAAACGTTGTGATACATGCCTCATGCACTCTGTATAGTGTATTCATGCCAGATTTGGGGTAAATAAAATTTTGCGAGATTTCAGACAAAAAGCCTTACAATAGCCTTGCTTTTTTCATTAATTTTCCCTTATGCCATCCTATCCATTTCGCTGTTTATTTCATGGCAAAACTCAGCTGCATTACAATAAGGTTTATAATGCATACCTTTTCCTCAATGTAGAATGATTTCATGCTAGATTTGGAGTCAATAAACTTTTGCGATATTTCAGCAAAGAAGCCTTACAATAGCCCTGCTTTTTTCATTAATTTTCCCTTATGCCGTCCTATCCATTTCGCTGTTTGTTTTAAGCTAAAAGTCAGCTCTAGTACAGATAAGCGTTATGATACATGCCTGTTGCTCTATGTGTAGTGGATTCATGCCAGATTTGGGGTAAATAAAATTTTGTGAGATTTCAGCCAAAATGCCTTACTATAGCGTAGCTTTTTTCTGCAATTTCCGCTGTTGCAATCAGTCCGTTTCATTGTTTATTTTATGCTAAAGCTCAGCTGCATTGCGAAGCGTTTTATGATACTCGCCTCTTCCTCAATGTAGATGTGAATTGATGAAGGATTTGGAGTCAATAACTTTTTGCGAGATTTCAGGACAAAAGTCTTACTATAACCTTGCTTTTTTTGTTCGATTTCCCGCTTTAGCAATCCAATCCGCTTTGCTGTTGGTTTTGAGCTAAAAATCAGCTCTACTGCAGCAAAAAGTTATGATACATTCCTCTTGTTCTATTTAGAGTGGATTCATGCCAGATTTGGGGTAAATAAAATTTTGCGAGATTTCAGCCAAAAAGCCTTACAATAGCCTTGCTTTTTTCATTAACATTCCCTTTTGCCATTCTATCCGTCTCGCTGTTTATTTCCTGCTAAACTGAGCTGCATTACGAAAAGT
>JANTCA010084813.1:0-14213 GCA_024741275.1 Chironex yamaguchii | reverse complement strand
GCCTACAGAGTACTGGTTTTCTTGTTTTGATGTAGACAGACTCCAATACACTTAGATGAAAGGACGATCTAGCTGTGCCAATCATCTGAAAATTCTCATCATTATACATTTTGTCACATTCTAAATTTTAAAGTAAACGTTGGCCTATGGCACAATCACATGTTTTGGTAGTCATTTTCGCTTTGCAATCATGAGATGGCTGTTCTCTAGGAGGAATTGATGCTTGGCATACAGTGGCTGGAAAATGTTGTTTTACACTGTCACCAAATCTTTGAGAAGTGCGACCTACATATCAAGCTTCACATTTACTTCACTTTGCAAAAATGACTACCAAAAGATGCGATTGAGCCATAGGCCAACATTTACTCGAAAATTCAGAATGTGCCAAAATGTATATGGATGAGAAATTTCGTATAAATGGCACAGCTACATCATCCTTTCGTCTTAGTGTACTGGAGTCTGTCTACATTAAAACAAGAGATCCAGTTCTCTGTAGGCAGAAAGACATTTTTTCACTTGGACTCTTCCAATAATGCTTTGTTTCTTCATTTTCTCTTTCTTTGTTTCTTGTCTTGTATATGATTGGCTAGTTTTGATACATGTTTCGTATAAATAGTTTGCCATATACATATACTTTCCTTTCTGATAATTCATACCCTGAAGAGTGTCAGACGAAAAAAGCTTTTAAGTATGTTTTTAGCACAATGTCACAAATTTTCAAGATGATTTTCAAGCTTTGTACCATAAAAAGATTGTTTAAATAATTCACCAAAATAGTTACCATACACTTTTATGCATATATCATAAAGCAAATTAACATCAGATCTAAAGATAAAGAAGGGCAGGTTTTCAATGTGATGCTTATTGGCCCCAAAAGACGTTGACCATTGCACATTTTGCAGAAAATGTTGCAAAACAAATGAACAGTGTCATAGCTGGTTTGCCGCTTTCCCAGAACGCAGGACAGTTAACTAAATGTACCCCTTTTGGTAACAATGGTCAGAAAACAATTCCATTCTAAGTTCTTGTGTTATCCCACAGACACTATTTAATTTGCCAGTTTGTACATTTAAAACTTTGAAAATATGCCATCCATCTAACAAATAAATTTCTCCGCTTTAATATAAATTTTTGACAACGTCAAAATATCAGCGCTCACTTTAAATATACAATTCAGGTAATATTTTAAAGTTTTAAGAGTAAAATGAACATTACTGGCCTAGGGCTTCATGATAAATCTAGGCATATCTAAAAACAATCAGATTTTGTATCCCTTAATTGTCCAAACCAAAGGTAAAGATAAAATATTTAAAACAAGGCAAACAAAAAAGAAACTTTGGTATCCTACCAGAGTTACAAAAATTCCTGCAAATGATGTCATGATTAATTTACCAAGGACTTCAACAGCTGATAAACATGTATAAAAACTTGTTTGAACTGTCACATCTGAGGACAAGGCAGCTTCCATCATTATTGTAAATGTTGATGTGGTTACTGTTCCCACGGTTACACAAAATAACCAATGTGAGAAACAAAACTTTATGTCTTGAAAATCCTTTTTGTGGATCAAGAAGAGACTGAAGCATAGGAGAAATGCTCTGATCACCACAGAAAACTTGAGCATCAATGTTGATGTCCAGCTATGAGAAAAAAAATGGATAGCTAATATGTAATCTAGATGAGAGTTTGTGTAAGTTTTAAAACTATGATTGGCTCATCCATTTTGTGAAAGACATTTTCTAATAAGACTAGCTTGTCTGAAAGTACAATACAGAAAAGGTTTTTTTTTACTTCTTTGCTCAATTTCTGGCATTACGGCAATATAAAATGGCCTTGTGCTAGGATTCAGTCAGGGTCCCAACCCTGACCCTGGTTGAGAGGGATCCCCAACCCGGAGGTAAATAAGGCCTGGAATAAGCCCTATTGGAAACTGAAGGAAATTGAATTAACAACATCCGGTTGCCCTTGCAAAAAGGAATTGTTACCTCGATCTGCTACAGCCACCAATGAGTGTGAATTTAGGTAGCATCAGGAATAATTGGTGGAAATTGTACTCATCTATTACCCAAAAATGCTAAAAAACTATTGTTCTTGATATGTAACTTGATGTTCTTGATGTTTGACTACCATACACAGTAATTGCCCATTGATGGGGATTGAGGTTAACAAGTGCTTGGTTCTGACAGTAATGGGTCATAATTAGACGATGGTAATTTTGTGATGCAAGGCTTGTGAGGAACTCAAGGACTCACTGATAACAATGTTTTCTTCTTCACTTACTGATATCTTAGGTACAAATTATCAAGCTTTGTTTCATACTGGTTTTTCCTCTATGACTTAAGTACAACTCAAAAACAACAATTTCAAAGGGTTAATCTTAAATGATGACTTCATAAGTTTTGTGTCTATCAAGGAAATTGTACTCATACATTGTCACTGCTACCATGATCCAGACCACGTAGGTGCTCACCCTGACCCCAACCTTGAAAAATTGGCTCTCTGAATGAACGCTGCCTGGTGTCTCTATCTAGCATATCAATATGTTGATATTTTTTCATGCACCAGAACATTAAATAAAAGATGAATGAGCAAAAGAACACATATGTTGTGATACCCCTGATCTTATGAACTTTTGATGAGCATGGTTTTAATCTTACAGTACAATAAGGAAAAAGTAATAAACCAAATCCTTTGACTATAAATTAAAATAACAAAACATACCGTGATCTTGAAATGGCTAACCCAGATAAAGTAGAGCCTGCCATTGATGAAATGATACTGATAAGTCCAGAAATTTTACTTATTTGCTCAATTGGAATGTTTTCATCCTTTAGAAAAAGCGGAAGCATTGATAAGAATCCCTGTTCTCCAAGTTTATATACAAACACATAAGTAATAAGTACAAATGTCCTTGATTTCAAAGTTGCCAACAATAAATGATGTAAAATAGAGGAGAAACCTGTCTTTCCAAGAAGACTTTTTGATTTTTTTTGTGTTCTCCACCCTTTTTGTGGCCATCGATATAATGTATATAGACAAAATAACATTGTAATAATTATATATCCAATAAATAAAATAGCAAAAACATGCTTCCATTGTATATAATTGTAAAGAAACAAGAGAATTCCTCCACTAAGCAACATCCCTGATTTATAACCAACAGCCTGAGCTATATTACCAAGTCCTAATAAAAGGAAATGAAGGAAAGAATTTTAAATTAAAAGGCATACGTTAATTCATTATTGGGATCAAACATACATAGACTAAAACATGTTGTTTGGAATATACATTACAAGAGCAAAAATGCATTTTTTTCTACATTCCCATGTTGGAGAATGTTGTTGACTTTAAGTTGAAATTCAGTTGCCATTAAAATGATACATTGCGTATTATCTTCACTTTGCTTACTGTTAAGCTGAGCATGGCTATGTCTTGTAATAGAGCATGTTTTTTCCAATACAAAGTTTGAAAATCCTAGTCTTTGTCTACCCAGTGGAAGCCATGGATATTTTTGGTTTATCGTGTCTTCTCCCTGATGATGGGAGGATCTCTTGAAATGTAGCTCAGAAGAAGCTTACAACTATAGGTATGGTAAACTTCAAATATCCATGACAAAATAGAATTGAAATCCACAGTGTAAAAGAGACAATGTTTGAAACAATGTTCAGGCCATATCATTTTTATGACAATCATCTGAGTGTCTCTTAAAAATAAGTGGCATATCAATTACAACAATAGTCTTCTATTTTACACAATAAATAATCAAAGACAGAATAATAATGTTGAATTCTTTCTAATAATGTAAACAGTTGTTTTGTCATCCTCAAATCCATATTCAATCCATGATGAGAATTGGGTTCCATACGTCATCATTGCTTTGGCCAGTTGGGTTGAGAAGGAGACTGCCACCACCACAGAAACCATCCACAAGGAATCATATTGAAGATTGGTGAGATGTAGTTATTTTAGTCAATACTTGGTTGCAAGAATACAATGTAATCCCTTTTACTAATTACCAAATTTGGTTCACTCCATTTCAGTCAACCCTTGAAGTCTACTATTTAGAGAATATACATCTTCTCAGTGATAAAGTAAACATTTGCAAACCAACTAAAATAAAAAGTTTCCTATGCCCACCTGACCAGAATGTTGTATATGACTCTTGCTAGGACAACATTGCCTTCGGTTTTCTTAGAAAAAGATTAGACATAAGGGAATCATTGTGTATTTCTAATTCTTCAACGGCAAGCACTATAACATTGCTGCAGGTTATTGCTCCCCTTCAAACTGTAAACCAATAGACCAAAAAGATGACTTTTCATTTATTTTAATCACTTCTACATGCCAACCCCAGCTAACCTACTAGATATATGCTACCATCCACTCTTTAAAAATGCTGTAATTGTGCTTGCTCTGAGACAGTACATAATTCTTTTATAAACAACTCATTTATAAGCAACAGGGATCAATTATTTCACTGCAGCTCCTTTTCTCGAAATTGTAAGCAGTACTCTCTACAATTTACAATGGTGAAGTGGTCAAGGGGCAACTACCTAGCCAACAAAAGTGTCAAGCTCAAAAGATCCGAAATCTAAAAGTGAAAAATGCAATCAACTATATTTTTGACTATGAAATGACACCCACATTCTCCTTCGCCCCTGCCCACCCCGTAGCTTAAATTTATAGTTATTTCGCCTAAAATTGGAGTAATTATGATTATTTCAACTCAAGCTCCAAACCCGAGACCTTCTTAACATACCCGCTACCATGGCAACTTCTCGAGTACCAGTTACCTTGGTTCAGTACGTTTACAGAACTCGATTAAATAAACTATTGCAGTTTGGTTTCGCTCCGTGTAAGAAAACGTATTTCCTGGTTCTTACCAAGATCCTTTGTTTCCAATGATTGTAGAGCAAGGCTATCAACTGCTATATCCATGGCCGATGCAAATACATTGAGAAATACCAATCCATATGTTATAACAGTCACTGCCGATGGCAATGCAAGAGCTAAAAAAAAATAGGCTGTTGCTGAACCTGCCAAGCACACCAAAATCCACCCGACAATCGGCCGCTCAAAATGATCAAAGAAAGGTGCCCACATAAACTTTAGTAGCCAGGGAATTGTTGTCAATCTTATTAAAGATATCTTCGTGAGAGTCACACCATTGTCACGTAAGACCAATGGTAAATAGTGCATTTGAAGGCCATATGGCAGGCCTTGGATAAAATAAAAACTAAACAGGACTGCGATCAAACGATAGTTTGTTTGAGTCATCCGTTACCTGCTTGAAATTGTTAAATCCGCCTCTTAAATCATTACAATGGACATCAAACACTACGTTAAACCTTGCTTTATCTTATGACAAGAAATGCAATGTGGATCACGGCATAACGCTAGAAATCACTGGAGGTGTGACAATAATGCCTGGCCATAGAAACGAAATCGAGGCAAGACAATGAAGTAAACTAAAGCCACTGAGGGAACCATGAGAATGTCGACAGGTTGGTCTAATGAGTAGAACAAAATCACGCTACCTTTTATTACTATTCTCTGACCAGGGTTAGTTAAGATGTCATACCATAAATCCTCGAATTAGCCCCCTGGGGACCTATTTTTTATATTTTTTGACGAGGACTTATAATAAAATTATCTTAAACATGCCACATGGAGAATTCATATTCAACATTTCTTTCTTTTCATAATTAAAAGATTAATCTTAATATAAAAGTTAATCTATAATCACTGCGATTGATTCGGTAAAAGAATTTCTTGCTACTGATTACGAAATTGTCAGAGGAGTACAAGTACGTTTCGATGTGATATATACGGCTCCCACACCAGGATATCATATATCGCTCTTGTATTTTGAAGAAGATCAAGTATAAGAAAGAAATCTCAACTAATCATTAACCTCTGGTCTGCTAAGTTGACTAGGGTGATATTCCAATAGACGACACTCAATAATACTAGTGGACGACTGGGGTTGAATGTCATCAGTTTCGCCCTGAAAATTTGCGACATTGTCCTGAAAACAGCTTTTTGGTCTGACACTTTTCAGAGTATGAATCGTCAGAAAGGGAAGTAAAGATATGTGGCAACCTATTTATACCAAACATGTATCGAAACAAGCCAATCATAAACAAGAAAGGAAAAAGAAAAAAAAGAGAAAACGAAGAAACAAAACATTATTGAAAGAGTCCGCGTGAAAAACGAATTCTTCCTGCCTGCAGAGTACTGCCTTTCTTGTTTTCTTGTGTACCTACTGTTATGAAGGTTGAAGACAAGCAAAATAATGAGAGGTGAGGTTCTACTTAACCGAAGACTTTAATGTGTTTTCTGAACCAATATGAAAATGACTGTGTGACCTTAACATACAGTAATATTGCGAAAAATTCAAATTGATACGTAAATGATCTTTTTATCGTACAAAACTTGGAATTCCCTTGAAAATTTGCGATATTACCCTAAAACTATACTTGAAATCTTTTTTTCGTTTGAAACTCTTCAGAGTATGAATCGCCAGGAAGATAATTATAGATTTGTGACAACGCTTTTATAGAAAACTAGGATCGAAAATACCCAGATATAAACAATTAAGTTTGTTTATTCATTTTCACTTTATACTGGAACTTATCCTGTAATTTTATCAAAAGCCAAATCCTTAACTTGGAAAGTTCGTCAAAATCCGTTAAAAAGTTTTTATGCATTTATAGTAGAGATATTTTGCAAGCCCATGGGTCAGTCAGCAAAAAATTTTGAGGAATCGATGACGTCAGACTTAGCCTCCTCTGAGTGGAGATGAGGCTGCTCTCGGTTAGTAAACAGAGAGAACAAATGCCCTAACTACCCCTTTCCTTAGCCAAACGCCAGGTATTGCGCAATTTTTACTTGGTGCAGGCCGAGGGGTGTAACAATAGCCCCCTTCTTAAAGAACCAACATCTAACATGGTAGACATTTTGCAGTATCAACATTCGGTCAAAGAAAAGAACACGGAATGAGGAACAGCATGCCTGTATTATGTGGCTAAGTTGCCTATTCTGCACCAGCCACATTTCTCAATTGCTTTTTTGAATAGCTATATTGTTGTATTGCACCAGGCCAATAAATGTTTTCATTTCTGTGTGTGTTTTCCTGTTCCTTTTGATTGTCCTTTGTTTGTCCTTTGTTTGCTTAGATATTGGTGTAAACAAGACTGATTAAACTGAATTATTGTGTCGCTGATGATCATCTACTAATCATACCTCCTTGTAATTCTTGAGGAAAAAAAGTAGGGTAAGTGGCTATCTTATCTTATTAAATTTAATGACAATGATTTGTTTCACAGAAAAGCAATTCAATGTTCATTTCAATACAACTCAAACGGTCATAACTAAAGGGTCACGAAACAGTCACGTGCTTACCATTTGGTTTCATTTCCACTATCAAATATTTAACAAAACTTGCTTCTGGTGTTTTCTTGTAGATGTTTAACCGTTTCGAATTTTACAACTACATATATTCAGCTTTACAAAGGTATGTACTTGTATGAGTTCACTAAACTCTTTGCCAATGGTCTGGTGAAATGCGTTTGATTTGTAACTGGCATATCTGTGACGTGACCGTTGATCCTTCATTAGGAGGCTAAAAGTAAATGGCGCAGATCACTGCTGTACATAGAATTAATCCTATGCTGCTGTACTTCGCACAATAACGTAGCAATTGTATGCAATTGATTTTCCCAACAGGCCACATGATGATATTTAATTGTTTTTGAGGGACGGAAAAGTAATGCTTGTTATATACGCTTATATGCAAAAGTCACGTATCCTCTCTGAAATAACTTGGAAGGTACAACAACGACTTTGCTTATTTTGCGGAATAATTCACTTGGCTATAGTTCAAACAGTTGTATATTTTCCTTGTTTTTATGATTCACAGAGTATGGCAATAAAACATGACAAAAGCAATAGAAAATGTTTACTCTGTTTAAAGTGACTTCAGTTTGAGATCAGGTAATAAGCAGATTATCTTTATCCTTGTCATTTAATTCTAACATATCTTTGTCATGTCATGTAATTTTAATTTTCTCCATGGGTCACACCATGCATTGTGCAAGTTGTTAATAGAAGAGGACTGTTGTCACTTCTTCATTCTCAAGCAAACTCAAGCTTGATCACCTTGACCAGCAGAAAAATATGCCGTAATAATTCACGTACCCTCCCTTCCCCCTTCCCTGAAATCTCTGTCCACTTAAGATTACTAACTTTTGAAGAGACTCATGTCTCAAGTTCGTTTCTAGAAAAAAATCCCATTCTAACAAGTACCTAAAATATAACGCGAGTAAATTCTGTGGAAAGCTGCTTAAAAAACAGGAATTTGTGTTTATTACAAAAAGGGTAGTCGGAAACAACATGTGGTCAGAGACCTACAATTTAAATGCCTCCTTTCTCTACCAATTAAAAAGTGGCCGATTATGCTCTACACTACTTGACATATAGAAACAGACTGATGTCCATAATTCTCTTCCTCCGCAATTCCATTGCAGTGTAAGATAAGGCATCTATGTAAAGCTTTCTAAAATCAAAACGTCGGTAAAGTAACACTTTCCTCCAATTCTACTGGGTTTTATCACAGACCACTTCCCACCGATATATCCGCCTCCCTCTGTTTGCCCATCTGTCTCTAAGTTTGTCTGTTTTCAACATCATCATCATCATGTTGTTGTTGTTGTTATTGCGCAGCTTCAGATTCCTTGCAGTGGGTAGAATCCGACTGCGAAAAGTGTGATGACAATTTGCGTCACTCCGTTCCACGAACTGCATTTTAGGACGACATCAAATGATGCTTGCAGGACCGCTGTTATCTCTGGAACTTGGTTTTTACGGGAGAGTCCCACCTGTTCCTCTCCCAACCCTCCTCCTTTCTCATCCTGGACATGGAACCTGTTAATGGCGGAGTTCATCATCATCATAATCTTATCGGGCGGCTTACCCGGGGCCATTCCACTCTATCTCTCCAGGCTTCTCGATCCATCATCACTTTAGCGAGGTCCTCGGCTGGTAAGTCGACATCCCTGGAAACTTTGTCAATGTATGTCGTATGTTTTCAACATAACCGATCTTAAATTAATGTTTTAGACAAGAAGTGTCGAGTCAGAAGAAAGAAATAATTAGGTTATGGTGTTCATTCCAGTCACTGTCTGGACCAAGGAATTTTACTAACATCTTTAGCATTCTAAACTAGAAAATTGTTCAGCGTTTTGAAGTATATCAATAGGCAAAAACAACATTGAAAGAAAACAAAAATAGTTCCATAGCCCACCTTCGACCTCTATCATATCATAAAAGAATTTCTGGAGGCAAAATACATTTTGTGCTTCTGAGACATTGTAAATACACAGACAATAAGCAATGTCGACCATGTTGTAATCCAGACAGTCCAGCTTTATAGACTGCCAATGGATTTGTACTTCCTTCTATGATTACTAATCTGCATACAGCATGACGTGCGTCATGGAATCGCCTTATAAGAAAGTTCATGCAAGATATCTAATTCATGTTTTGGTATTAAGCTTATATATACTACATATGACGTCAAAGGGTCGTATGATAATCAAATTCCTCGCCTTATGATTATGTATTTAATATTTAAGTTCTTTCAAATAAGTCAATTGCAAACTAAAGCTACTTGAGAAGAGTCTGCCTTTTATTCTGCACAACTCAATAGGTTATGGGCCCAGAAGAAATTTAAAGCAAGTATGTGAATAAATTGAAGACGTAAGTAAGTAAATTTAGAAAGTAACTTGGTAAACTTAAGACTCGTACAGAATGGCAGGATCAAGTGAAGCCCAGTACAAACTAGGTTAAAAGACAGAAAAATTTGCTGGATCAGGATGGTTCACATTCCGGCATAAATGTAGATGGTCCTCATCAGCAGCGACCTGTGGGAAATTGTCAGTGGAGAGGTACCAATGCCATCAAAAGACGATGAAAAACTTCGAGAATGGAAGAAGAGGGACCAAAAAGCACAAGCAGAAATTAGTCTACACCTCAGCAATGCCCGTGTCCAGTTTGCACAAGTCCATGCAAAATGTTGACTAAAGTACTGCAGTACTCAGGTAAACTAAGGAGTAACTGTTCCTCTTCACTTACTTGTGATCCAACAGCATTCAGTTGGTCCACAATCTCCTGATGCCGATTAATGTGCTTCAAAACATCGTCACCTTCCTTCATAATGGCATCCCGATATTTTCTCTTGTAGAAATAACATTTTACATGGACTTATGTTCAAACTGATCACAGAGTGCATTTCACATGTCCTTGTTTGTGCCACATCTCATGACCAAGGGTAACCGGGCATATTTACCATGTTAGATGTTGGTTCGTTTAGAAGGGGGCTATTGTTACACCCCTCGACCTGCACCAAGTAGAAATTGCGCAATACCTGGCGTTTGGCTAAGAAAAGGTGTAATTAGGGCATTTGTTCTCTCTGTTTACTAACCGAGAGCCTCCTCATCTCCACTCAGAGGAGGCTAAGTCTGACGTCAGCGATTCCTCAAAAGTTTTGCTGACTCAGTGACCCATGGGCTTGCAAAAAATTTCTACTATAAATGCATATAAAATTCAGAGAGGGCTAGTTATGTTCCTAGCAAACCAACAACTGAAACTAAAAAAACGCTGATAAAATCGCAATTTTCCTAACGGATGTAATAAACCCGTTTTGATATATATAAGCAAACTGTGGGCCATGGCAGGACTGTGATTGGGGTCTCTTAGGGGCCTTAAGATATACGTCTAGAGACTCAAAGCAGAATTGCATATATGTCCCACAGTCTATCTAGCAAAAGGGAGGTCTTTGTAGGTAGTTCGGCTCTTAACAAGCCTCTCGGTTAGACTCCAATTAAAAAGGTGTATTTTAAGCACTTGTTTGTTTTCCATGGATTTTTTCTTCTGCTATGCCTACCGAAGATTGTTTTCGAATGTCTGAGCCTTTATTTGGGCCAACAAAAGACATTTATTAGACTACTCCTCATTCTGTCACATGACTAAGCCTTTGTTGTTTAAAAGTTTGCAGATACATCCTATTCTTTTTCAAAAGTGTGGTAATATTCAAGTGTAGCAATGTACAGACAAGGAAGCTTTTCATACCTTGTGTCTAACTCGTTTACTTCTTGATAGGTCCAGTCCTTGTCTGACTGAGTTGCGAAAGCCACTTTGTGTCCAGCTAAACGGTTATTGTATGCAATATCCCACACACGTGATTACAAACTGTCAGTTGATTGACTGATTTGTTGCAAACTTCCGCAAACTAGCTTGTCAAGAATGTGAATCTCCGAACTTGTGCAAACTAGTTGGCCAACAGTTTACACTAGCAAACTTTGGAAAACTTTTGCAAAATAAAGTTTGCCCATGTAGAGTAGGCTAAAAGTTATATATTTCGTATTTATGGCAGTATGCTGACTCGCACTAAAGTTGTCGCAAAACACTGCAAAAGGATTGTTATCTCACTCAATCAAGATATTCCTTGTCTGATAGACGGCCATTTTGTGTCCATCCAAACAGCTATTTTATGCGATATCCCGCATACGTGATTACAATTTGTCCGTTGATTGGTTGATTTGTTGCAAACTTTTGGAAACTAGTTTGTCAGCAGTCTACACTAGCAAAACTTTGGAAAACGTTTCTTTCCAAACTCGAATTTGCCAAAGTTTGCAAACTAAGTTTGCCAATGTAGACTAGGGTTGAAGTTATATATTTTGTATTTATGGCAGTATGCTGACTCGCACTACAGTTGTGGCAAAACACTGCAAAAGGATTGTTATCTCACTCAATCAAGATATTTCTTTTCATTGTGTTTAATTGCTGACTTGACTTGAATTTGACTTAATTAATCATACGACATAAGAGAATGTGTATTTTGTGCAATTCGAAATCATCTGTTTCAAAACTGAACAAGTTAGTTTTCCCCTTTGTTTTCGTGTGTTCAGGAGACCTTCTCAAGGTACTACTATTTATGGGGAAAAATACGTGTTTGAAGTAAGCTTAGTACATAATTTATGAGCATGTGTGCTTGATGAACAATTATGCATCACAGAAGCAAGTTTTGTGTACTATGTATAGCTCACGTCAAGCATCAAGTTTGTTGTACAATTTGCAGGGCAATTTTAAGTTTTGCAGGGCAAACATCTCTTGCACTCCAAGATGAAAAGCCTAATTATTGTCCTTGTCAACAGTACGCGCTTTGAATTTATCTTCAAGCCAAGACAGTGAATCACCAATTAAAATTGTTAATGATCGATATCTCAAGAGGTGTGACAAAGATGATGGGTCATCAAATACGACAAGAAAGAAATTCCTTAAAAATATTGTTTTGGGTCAAATGCAGTAGTCGATCTTTGAAAAATAAGTGGGGGAGGGAGAAGAGGAGGACTGGGGCAAAACGTCCGCCTAAATCTAAGTGGCAGTTGTTAACAGAGTGCTTTTCCAAATGTTCACTTTGCAAGGAAGTGGTGGGGGCAATTTCCCCCTATGTCCTGGCGACTAAGGCAAAGTATTCATGTGACAGAAGGGTTGGAATTCTTGAGCCAATGTAAACAACAATATCGACTGGAAGGGAACTGGGTGAACGATGTACGGAAACAGAAAAAATAGCATGGAACGAAAAATCAACAAATGCTGAGAAAAGAATAAACGAAAAGTATTATTAAAAACGTACTATTTTTGCAAAAACGCAAAACATCCTGGTTGTGGAAAATATTGCTTAGGTGAAAGTAATGAACAGGGCAAGAGGTTGCTAGACTGGTTACATGACACTGAACTAGTTGCTGTGAACACCTGGAAAAGACATCGACGAAAGGAGAGAGGTACACATGGATGTCACCAGGAGGAGAATATTGCAACATGATCGATTATATTGCAATAAGGAAAAGGAGCAGGAAAGAGTGCTTAGATTCACACTCACTTGTGAGCGCAGATTGTGGATGTGGTCATCAATATAGGTGAAGATCAAAAGCAGAAGCTGAAACTCCAAGAAGAAACAATGGAAAAGGGAAAAGTGGCAGCTGAAGAACTTAAAGATGAGGGAAGAAGTTTTCAAAGAAGCATTCCAAGAAGAACTAAACAGCCAAGAAAGAAATCGCTGAAAAAACACAGCATATCCAATATTCGTTATAGTTCTGGATCAAATATGCACACATGTCTCGAAAGCAAGGAAACCCTGGATAGATGAGGAACGTCTACAAATGACAGAGCAAAGAAGAAAGAAAAAATGCCATGAAGACCAAAGCCTAGAATACAAACAGCAATGTAAGAAGATCAATATTGTATGCAAAGCAGCTACAAGAAGATGGTACATGAAGAAAGCAGAAGAGGCAAACAATGCTGTCAACAACTATAAGAAAGTGTACCAAGTGTATTAGAGATTTAAAACTGATAAAAAGATAATCTGTGAAGATCGAACTAGGCATCAAAGATTAAGGTGGCAACTTGGTGTATGAGTCTGGCCAAATTTTGCAGAGATGGGATCAATATGCTACAAAGCTTTGGTAAGACCTCAGGTTTTTCTAAACCTGCAAATCTAGTTGCACCATGCTCCTTGAACTAAATTGTCCATTGAGGGCACCAATCGCAAATCACACCAGCAACCCATGTGCAAATGGGTTGTCCTTTGGCGAAAATTAAGAGAAAATCATGTCGGCAAACACTATTGCTGGAATGGCCTCTTCTAGCTTTGTGATGCTCCCATGATTTAAGAATATGTTACTTGCACCATCGCCTACAATTATGTTTAACAAGGCTCAAAAGGTGTTTTTGCTTCGCTTTTGGACATCTGCAATAACCTCGTCTGGCCCACGAGAAGTTTCAGACACTGGTTTAAAATGGGTCCATAGAAAAGATGACTGGAGTTTCTTCTACAGTATCCTCCATACATGAAGGTCAGTGGTCTATTGTTGAGGACTCTCTGCATTTCTACCAACAGTCGACATTTCTTCATAGGAAAGACAGGAATGATGTAGTACTTTCTTCAAACAGCGTTTGGCAGAGGACAGGGGACCCTCATAGGTTAAATTGCCATGAAATTCCTTAATTTTCTAATAAACTTCCTAATAATTACGTTTGGTGCACGTCGATTAGAGATAAATCTCTATAGGCATGTATATATATATATATATATATATATATATATATGTCAAGAGCTCAATCATCCATGTTTATTAAATATATATAAATTA
>JANTCA010084802.1:0-14213 GCA_024741275.1 Chironex yamaguchii | reverse complement strand
TCCTTTTTTTCTGTCTTTTCCTTTTTTTCTGTCTTTTCCTTTTTTTCTGTATTTTCCTTTTTTCTGTGTTTTCCTTTTTTTCTGTGTTTTCCTTTTTTTCTGTATTTTCCTTTTTTTCTGTATTTTCCTTTTTTCTGTGTTTTCCTTTTTTTCCGTGTTTTCCTTTTTTTCTGTCTTTTCCTTTTTTTCTGTATTTTCCTTTTTTCTGTGTTTTCCTTTTTTTCTGTCTTTTCCTTTTTTTCTGTCTTTTCCTTTTTTTCTGTATTTTCCTTTTTTCTGTGTTTTCCTTTATCCGTGTTTTCTTCTATTTTCTGTCCTTTGTTATTTTTTCTATCCTTTGTTATTGTTCTTTATCTCTATTCTAATTTGTTCTTTCTATGTTAGTTTGGTCCCGGTCCTCTTTCCATATAGCGTTCGACCAGGGAGCCAATATTTAAGTGTCGGGGTCGGGGAAAGCACTTACCCCGAAAGGGTCGGGGTTTGGATAACTGTAAGCAATGTATAAGCACGAGTTTGTGGAGGGATACCAACCCTGTAAAATCATCATTTAAAATCAACTCTTCAAAGCTGTCGCTTTTGAAATTGTCGTTTTGGGGTTATACTTGAGTCAAATGGAAACAACTGGCATCAAGTAAAGCATAACAATATTGCACATAAGCTTTAAAAATGGAGAAGCAAGCATCTTTGTCAGTCAGTCCTGGAGTTACTAGCTAGTCTTGCATCACGACATTGTCATCATCTTTTTATGGGCCATTATCGTCGGCACTTCATACGCGGCAGTGCATTTAGTCTGAATCAGTTATTACTGACATATCTTTCTGTTTTATGACTTACATTCTGCTCATTATAGACTTAAATGCCACATTTAACCATTGCTGTTTTCAAAAGCGTATTGTTATCAATGAAGAATTTTCAAGATACGAACTGTTACGATCTTTGATGATAGTCATTTTTCTTGTATAACTTTTTTGGTATCGTGGTCAAGTCTGTTGCAGTTAACTGATGAAAAGAACAGTTTTCACGTAAACTTTCTAAACAGAAGGTGAGAAAAGAGACTTTAACTCCTAAAAATGAGAACGGTCCCATGCTCCTCAAACTCGCCTGAGAGTAGCACCAGCACTCCAACATACAGATTACTTCACAACTTCAAGCATCAAACGACTCGGCTTCCTTCCACTATGTTTCATTTTTATAGATATTTACTACAAAAATTATTTTGCTTTCGTAACTTATGTGTTTTTTAATCAACACTTTGAGTATTTAGACCCTTTAAGATATCGATTAAGAACAAGGTTAGGTGTTTCAATACTTAAGGCACACTATTATCAATGACTGTTAAAGGAAATGAGCCTTGAGTGCCTCTTCTGCCAGCAAGATCTTGATCACTCAAAAGGTATATGACAGAAACATGGCCTGTTGTCTTATAGATAGTGATCAACGTTCTTGAAGTAAACAGCAATTAATTTACGTGCAATGGCTGCCACAGTTTTAAAGAATTGTGTGACATTTGGAGAACAAAGCTTCATACAATAAATTATGTGATGACGTAATGTTTCAAGTAACCAATGCACAACATCGTCATAACTATAAAAGTTGAGAACAATCAGATAAATGACATTCTGTATTGGTCGCTCAAATAAAATTGCAGATATCAATATCAGAATAAAGATGGACTGCATAATAATTGCATGTGGCATAATGAACCGAAATGACCACAATAACTGGGATTTTGGATGAGGCTTATTTGAGGGAAGACGGATTTTATTGAAATTTTTCAACTGACACATTATTCTCGAAGCTGCAATGTGGTTTCTGATGTTACCATGAAGAGAAAACGAGAAATTGGCTTGGTTGTTCCCACGACGTATATTACTTTGACATAGAATCAAAAGCATGTCCAGTTATTGGCTTCCTAACTGTCTGAGAAACAAAATATGCTACAAATAGATATTGAAATTAAAAATACTGTAAAAGCGATGAAATAATTTAAGGATTTGCTGTAATTCATATTTTCGGATTTATTCTATCTCTGTACGTTATTGGAAAAAGATGGCGTCAAATACTGAATGTTCGAAGTTTATTTTCATGAAAACAGCTTGCTCACGCAAAAAATCGTACAGAGAAAGGAATGAATTATTTTTACAATGTAAAAAAGTAGCATATAAACCAGACCGTCGTCTTCTTAAAGCCATGGCATTTCTGGGGTAAACCTTGTAACCGTGACTGCCAAGGAGCGCCGTGACGGAATCCGAGACCCGGAGAAATGTTTGTATACACATTTGCTGATCTATACTGCAAACTGTAATGAGAATCCTCTACCAAAATCACTAAAGATCAGCAAAATAGCATTTTAGGAGCCCTCTTCCAAACATTTCCCGATGACTCTCATTACTTACCAACCCGTTTTAATTACGTTTGTCACATGTATTGAATTTACTGCGAATCTCATAGAAAATTGTCTCAAAAGTTTGATGCCCAGTCCCCCTTTCTTTCCAGCAAATGCCGTGTTTTCAGATGGTTGGTGGCAATGAAATTAAGGCGCCTAAGGCACTAGTGCATGCGATGTGAGGCAAAGGTAACGGCAGCTCGTCATTTTGAATGGTGGCAAAAAGCAAATTATGCAGCCACAATTTTTGAAATATCAGTTGCTGACGTATGCTCTTGGTCTCGAGTTATAATTGAATTGTATTCGAAGCGGGAGATCAAAAAAATTTGCGAGGGGATATGGTGGGAATAAGCGGGAGGATAAGGTGGGAATGAGCGGGAGGATAAAGTGCAAATAGGCGAAAGGATAAGGTGGGAATGAGCGGGAGGATATGGTGGAAATAGGTGAGAGGATAAGGTGGGAATATGGGGGAGGATAAGGTGGGAATGAGCGGGAGGATAAGGTGGGAATAAGCAGGAGGATAAGATCGGAATAAGCGGGTTAGATGGTATAACTTGTGTGACAGTACCAAGTTGTAAACGAATCGGGTGTTCTCCGACAATACAACAGACAAAACAAGGCATTTAACATGAGTTCAGAGGTATCCGTGTAGTGTTCGATGGAAAAGTTAGTTACAGCATAATGATGTACGAAAAAAATGTGAAAGATAATAATGGGATAATGATCAGAATCAGAGAGAGGTTGTTCGAAATATTGTCCTAACTTAATAAACAGAATGGAGTTTGTTATCAGAGACCCAAGAGTAGCTACTAGCTCCTTCCTCGTCATTCTAATACGGCTAGCTAGACTTGTGATTAGGCTCAGGTGATTCTAAAAAGAGGCGTTTCTCACACGTTATTTTTGTTTAATTTGTACTTTTAGACCTTTGTAGAGTAGTACTGCGATGGCAAGACCTTCCGGAATTGGCAGCAGCCTTTAGGCCAACATTCACTGAAAAATCAGGTACTTGTTATAGTCATCTATTCCGTTATAGATCATTGCTAAGTCTAGTTATGTATATGGATTTTTAAATACTTGTTTTAATAACCCACATATCATTTCATACATTCCCTTTGAATGATGACGACCTTTGGATACATAGTTTGAAGTATACTATAGAAACCATAGATTCCAGGATTGAACCATGTAGGTCCACTATGTAAGAATTGCTACAAAAAATCTACAATCCTCCGATTTTATTAGAACCCTCTTTTATTAGGTTTTCGAAGTCGTTCTAGTGGGCCATAGATAGTATTGCTGTGGAAAGCGCTAACGAGAAGAGTCCAAAGAAACTAACACTGTCCCTCGAAATGCCATATCGCTAGGTGTTGAGGATAATGAGGATAGTTTTTGACAAAAGTCAGTAACGGTTTTTGTTAAATACGAAACGTCTGCCAGTTAACGTCGCGGAGGTAGCGCGAAGATACACAAGATGTTATCTAAAGAATCAGATTCAAAACACCATTTGTAAACATTCAGTATAGTCGTTACACATCAAGTTACATTACCTTAAGAATCAACAATTATTTCAATCCGACAACAATTATTTCAACCCCTCGGATTATTTCTTTCGCCCTCTTCTAACACACCCAATAATTTGTTATTAGGGTATAAAGATTTCTAACACACCCAATAATTTGTTATTAGGGTATAAAGATTTCTAAATGTAGATAGAGCTGGCCATATATTAACGAGCTACATTTTTGCCACCATTCAAAATGGTTGCCTTCAAAAGTATTGCTTAGCAAATCACAAGGGGTTGGATATCAAGGGCCTTCGGCGATTTTCTATCATTTATTGATGGCATCTTCATCACAATCATTAGAATCACATGTTGATTGACTGTTGATGCAAACATCGCGTTTATATAGCCACCTCGAGGAGAGTCTAGATGTATCGCACAAAGTGCGGGAGTGCGGCGGGTCCTGACCTCCCTGTAATGCCAGCCGAAATTGGAAGGACAAGGTGGCATCCACAGAAAGGACAGGACCGCAGCTGCTTAATTCGACTATATGTAATGAACACGTGATCCTACATGTTACAATGATAGCAAGTTCATAAGGATTAGAAATATTATTCGTTCACCCCAACTTATAAAGATGCCATCATGAAATCTCATCAAAACATTTGTGTGCACTAAACAATATTTTACGTCTGCATCACACCCTGAAAATTACGTCAAACTACAATCTAATTCATTGAGCAAAGGGTTCCGCTGATGTCTGTTGACAAGCAGATCTTCAGAGGATAAAACGCATAAATAAATGTAAAATCTGTGAAAGCTCGATCGAGACGATTGTGTTGTTGTAGATGTTCTCCGTTAAAAGGTACGTTTTTTGTTTTTTTCATAATATTGTATCAATCTTGTATCAGTTTCGTGTCAAATCTTGTTGCTCGTCAACTCTGAGATTTGTAGCTTATGGTTCCTATCACCAGTCATGTGTAGTTACTACACATGCAAACAGAATAACTTCGTTGATCTTCCAGCCATACTTGACATACGGGGGCTTGATGCAAAGCACAGGGAATCACACACTGTATCGACTGGCAACGAAGACTACAATCTTCTTTTACAACGTTCAAATTAACAATCTTTTAAAGATTCAGATAAACCTGCGTTGAAGTGAGAGGCACGGAACTACGGATTTTGCACGAAAGCGCTCCTATGAGTCGAGTGTTGTAGTTTTGACATCATATTATTGACATCATCACGCCACCAGGAGTTGTTTCTCCTTTATTAACTTACTGTACCAACGACAAAATACTGAAGCCTTTCTCAATTTGCGGAGGTGAAATGAATAACCATTGCTCTACTTTTCAGAGCATTGCCCATGCAGGTAGGCATGTCCAACATTTTCTTGCCGTATTGCTTCGGAACAACGTGTGACGAGTTCTTCTGTTTCGTAAAATTAAACACACAACGTGCCAATACCAGAAATCAGGAATCCAGCCTACACCGTGCATTCCGTGCGACTATCCAAAGATGAATAGCTTATCTCCTTGATTGGTGTCAACATGCTTTGTCGTTAGCCACCATGTTTTCACTTCCTGGTATCTTTCTTTTATCACTCTTATGACATGTATTGAAGCTGCTGACATTACTGTCATAGTGAACACAGCATCGATCATAAGTATTTGTTTTTGTGCTTACAATGTTAACCTCAATGTATCGTTTTTAGTGGGTAACTATGATTTTATTACGAAGCATTGTTGAAATTCACTCTAGTCCGAGGGGTGCGAGCTGAAGCGGGGATATTGATAGTGACAAGGTGCTGAAGCATTTGAAATGATTTTGGATGTTAAACTACAAATAAATGGCGATGTCAACGAGAGGAAAGTACTGGGTAGGATGAAAAGATATACAAGAGCGCCATAGCCATTTAGAATCAAATGGGTGAGAGCATGACGGTTGTCACGCACAGGTGTAACTATGCTTTTTCTGTAAACGGCAAACGGACAATATGCTTAAGGTGGAGGGGAACTGCCGTTTGGCTTCGACATGTTTTGGAGTGCAACATTAAGTATAAGTTATATCAGGAAGGTAACGGGCGAAAGGGGCTAGTGGGCACGTTCAAATATGTTGAAGGGTGGCGACCCCCTGGGACACAAACATGCGAAAAAATTTACAGTGCATATACACAGTAATCCATCTTTGTATACCAATGTACAGACATACAATTTATTTTATCTTTTTCGAAGACAAGAAAAAACTGCTTGATCTGTTGTGAACTGATGGTTGCCGTGCCAGCTACAAATGTAGTCAGTGGGTGTTCTTTTAGTGCTCCGAGAAATATAAAAACATTTCTCAGATCAACCATTGAGCACAATGCGTTGATTCACCTGATGTTGTACACAAAGAGAAATCTGACGCACTGAATTCATATCAGTGATATTGCGAATGAGTTTGCGTCCAAAATGAGCGAAGACTGCCACTGTTTGAAAAATTCAAAGCTATGTGGTATGTGTTGCGTTTTAGTAATATGAATAGATAGTGCAAAAGTCGGAGTAGACCAACGTATTGGTTATAACTACATTCAACAATGAGTTGAGTCAGTTGAAGAAACTGTTGAGGTTTATAACTTCGTGTGAGTTTCGCTGAGACCACTACACCCATTTGCTGGGATTTTGTTACCCCCAGTCACTAAGCTGTGCCCCCCAAAATTATTTGCTGGTTACATTCCTGAGTTATGTAACCCCTTCTTCATACTATTGTAATGCGTCTACACCTTTACTTTGAACGATAATATTTCGAAAGGGGCCAACGAGATATGATTTACTTGGTTGTTTGCACTTCTGACATAGAAACAGACAAAAATTTACAGGAGTGGCATGCATGACACAGTGCCTTTTCAAGGTCATTACAATAGCATTGAGTATGGGTGACCCTTAACCGCCCTTAGCTAGTATTAAAACTACTACTTAGAAGTAGTTCGAAGTCTGAAATCTAAGCCTTTTAACTACTGATTCCCGCACAGATTTTTATTCAGCCCACGTATAGTAACAACAGCAGAAAACACTTCCTGACTTCCTGATCACATTGTATGGCTGCCAAATTGTAGCATAATTCAAACCCAAAATATTGATTAAAATTCAGTCCAATTTCAAATATTCCTTCTATCGCATATTGAAATATTCGTTTAATGCTATGTTAAAATATTCATTCAGTCCTATGTCGAAATATTGGTTCAATCCTATATTGAAATATTGATTCAATTGTATATTTAAGTATTAGTTCAATCCAATTTGAAAGTATTCATTTAATGCGACAAGAACTACCGATCTGTTCATGAGCTTAGGACCCGAGCGCATCATTTGAATACGAGGCTGCGATTTAGCCCCATTTAGCCCGCGCTCGTGGCTCCGGTGTGGTTGCACTATATATTTTAATGGTACTGATTCTTTCTTGTGTCTCCTTTTTATATGGCTGCAGAAGAGAAATTTGGGGATGACAAGCTAAGAAATTTATTGCGAGGTTTAGAAAAAGTAGAACTGAATTCGCAAGTTTATCGTCACAGCTGTGAAGAATACAACACCAGTGTATAATTACCATTCATTTAATCGATCAATTAATAGGAATCATTCGCAGGGCGACCTTCTCGAATCATCTCCTGCCTGACGACATTAAAACCTTTTGAACTTACTGCTAGCTTGTCCAGTGTTTTAATGTTATCAGGCATGAGATGCTTAGACAATGTCATCCCACGAACGTTACCTATTTCTTGACCGATTAAATCAGTAGGACTGAACGAATATAGCATTGAACGAATACTTCATTATATGATTAAGCGAATATTTCAATATAGGATTGAACGAATATTTCAATATATGATTGAACGAATATTTCTATATATGATTGAATGTATATTTCAATATATGATTGAACGAATATTTCAATATAGGATTGAACGAATACTTGTAATTGGATTGAATGAAAATATAAAATTGGATTGAATTTGAATGAATATTTTAGGGTTTGAATTATGCTACATTTTGGCAGCCATAATTGTGACCACGTTCTACTCGTTTTGGTGCCACACCCTTGTTTGTTCCTATATCACGTTCACTGAAAACCGAATTCAAACTCGGTCGATATTCATTTACTCTAGACAGGCGTTTCTATCATTTAATTTGTGCCCAGAGCACTAGAAGCTGAGCCATGGGACACATATTGGATATCGGTCACCTTTATTCTATTACCAGTGTTAGTATGTCTATTTATTCTGCAACAAAAATACTGGTTTAATATGAGTTGCATAGGTAAGTCCCCAGACTAAGATACTATATTGAAGAAAAGGTGAAAATAAAGAATTATACATACAGACCAAAATATTTATGGGTAACAAGTGTCTTACTTTAAAAAACATGCCACAACTTCGAGCTAGTCTCCTAGATAGTTGAGTCAGGTGGTATTTCTATGATAGATTTTCATCGAGAAGAACGCCAAGGAATTTGACATATTTTATGTGTTTAATAGGAAGTTTTCCAGCTTTGATATCAACAATTTCAGTGAAACGATGCTTTGGAGACTAATGATAATGACAGTGATCCATATTCGGATAATCTGTTTGCATCAAGCCGTGTTTTCACTTTTTGAGTTCGGTGTTAACCATTCTTTGTGGCCGACAAATATTGTCATTTTCACAGTAAATGTTTGTATCATCAGCAAACAGATAAAAGGCTAGTTTTGAGGATGGAAGAGGTAAATCATTTATGTATATTAGTAGAAGAACTGATTCAGGAACCCTGTGGGACTCCACAGGTGACACTAAGACAACTTGAGTTTGATCCATTAACTGAAACATTGTTTTCTGTCAGAAAGATAAGATTTAAACCAATCCAAAATAGTAAGACAAATCCTAAGGTCAACTTTTCCTCCACAAAAAACAATGGCACTTGCCGCCAAACTTCCCCTTCTATGTGGCCTTACTTTCGACAATCACAATTTCAGTTTTATTAATGTCGCTGCTTCTTATGTTCGCTGTTACTTCCCTATTACTTCATGAGTGGATGCGAGGAGGTAAAATGTAAAATTTGAAACTTTGGACCTATGAGGCGACAGGGTTACATATATTGAGGGACTGGGACCAAGCTAGCATAGCAAGAACCAATCAGAATAGAGACAAAGGACAATGACAAAGGTAGTAATAGGTCTACCGAAAGCGTGTCTACCGAAAGAAGGAAGTATAAGGTTAAACAAATATACATATGGATGAAAGAGAGGAAAAACAGAGAAAAAAGAACAAGTGTGGATGTGGATGTCATTGAAGTCAAGTTCCAAGATATGTCCTTGAGTTTAGGTGTTCCTGAAGTATGTATCAGTCGTTTCTCGTCTGTGAGACTATGATGCTCGTTAGTGTTGTGACGAACGAAAGTACACTTGAAAGTCGCCTTGAAAATTTGCGACATTGCGCTAAAACATACTTAAAAGCTTTTTTCGTCTGACACTCTTCGTAATGAAACTATGAAACGTATAAAGGAAGGTATATGTATATGGCAACCTACGTTTCATACTCTGAAGAGTGTCAAACGAGAAATCTTTTAAGTATGTTTTTAGCGCAATGTCGCGAATTTTTAAGGCGATTTTCAAGTTTTGTACCATAAAAAGTTGAAAGTGCACTTGTGGTCTGCTCTGATGATATGGTTGTTCTGGCCGAAATGTGATGCTACAGGCGTATCACTATTATAGCGTATTTCTCCCAGGTGATCACAGAAGCTAAGCTGTACATTTCTTAACGTACCCTTCGCTCGTTGATGATTCTGTCTAATGGCCGACAACGAAAACGCTACACACTATTGGTTCGCAACAATTTCTATTTTTGCGCTTCTTAAAAGACGAGATTTGGATAAAAATCGTAATAAACTAAATTGGTAACACAAGTTTCAAGACTTGGTGATAACAATACTCCCGAACGCTTGGCCTTGGATTGTTTCGCTTAACTGAGTTACATCCACTTCTGCTTGAGGAGCTTGTCGAGGAATGGACCTCGGGACGGAAACGACATAAAGTTGGACCCAGAAGAGTGGTATGATGGTATCTGTGGCAGTAAAACCAGATTGAAGGAGTTTGCTCGCAGGTTTTCAAAGCAAAACATTCTGTTGAGCTTTCTGCCATTTCCTTCTGAGTTTACGTTGTGAATTCGGTTTTCATACGTGGTTTTAAACATCATTTTACTTTCATTACAACTCTCATAGCACATAGGATTGAAACTTTGGGGTTTGTTTAGCAAGTAGGTCATAAAGAAATTGAATGGATGAACAAATTAGATTTGTAGTTATCAGTTAACTAGTTCTAGGGTTCAGCTCGTGCATTCATCTAAGCGGCGGTCAATATAAGTTATTTCTACGACAAACTACAAATTCTATTGCTGTTTTCATTTCAGGGGGTAAGTTGTTGCTGATAACACCGTTTTGTTAGCATAGCTGGTTGGTGTAACCTGCCGAGTAAAGTAAAATTGCCTTTAGTTAACTGCCAAGAGGTACCAAATACTTATTTGTATTTGTTGTTCTTTTTGGTTATGGAAATGTGAAATCTCCCCGAAGAGCGTAGTTTCATTAGATACTTCACGTAGTTTCATTAGATACTTCACGTAGTTTAATTAGATACTTCACGTAGTTTCATTAGATACTTCACTTCAATCGACTACATGCGATGTCCGCTAAGAATGGACCTAGACAAGCGATTGGCTAAGTGAAAAGGATTACTTTTGTTATGCCGTTAACAGGACGGCGTAGTTGGTGGAGGATCTTAGGGCCTGTTTACATAAGGTGGGTAAGCCCAGATAAATGAGCTGGCTCACTCAGGTGGGATCGATTTCACTGGCGTTTGCATGAAAAGAGTTCCATCCCACTCAGGTGGGATAGCCTCTTCTTCACGTTTTGAAAGTGAGGCCTTTCTATGTTGAAGAAGAAGTGGCTTGGCGCCAAAATTGTTTGCATATGATTATAAGACTAATTTCTAGCCCACCCAAGTGAGCCAGCCCACCTGACTGCGTTTACGTGGATAATTCTTATCCCACCTGATGTGGATCCCACCGCTGTTTCTTACGGATCTCACCTATTGTGGCTGGCCCACTATTCATGTGAACGCAAAGATAAAAATTTTTATAGAGTCATTAAGAACACACATATCTCACCTAAACGAGCCAGCTTACTTAGGTGGACCTAGGGCCCGTAAACAGCCCCTTAATACATGACTTGTAGACACAAGACACATGCCTCTTGTAAGGGTATACGCCAATAAACACCCATTAACACAAGTGGATGACAAGTATTGAATAACTAATAGTCTTTTGACCTTTCCTACTGAGCTGTTTGGCCCCGTAAATTTGCAAGCGTTAGACTCACGTCTAACCTGCGGTGGTCAGAATTACACCTAAATTTCCGTTCTTTACACAAGACAAACCTGTTTACTTTTATATGGAGCATCTGCGCGGCCAGTAGAGGCATCCGGGTTAAGGTTTTTGTAGAATCTTGTGTACTTTGTTTACTTATTCATAGATTAAATTTCGCTGAAAGATCGAGGACTCGCTTCATTGGCAATTGGTTTAAACCAGCAACGCTATCAAGCGATATGAAGAATCAATTGGCATCAAGCCGATGATGTCATCATCAACACAGAAGATTCTTACTTAAACTCGGTGGTTATGAATGGTGGCTTCTGTGTTGATGATAACGTAATGCGCTTGATACCACTCTATTCGCCAAAGTTTTACGCCAAGCCCAGATTTGATATACCCAAATACGCTTATTTTCTCTTTTTACAAAATACGCCAGTAACGTACTGGGCAAGAAATATCCTCCGCATATGTTTCTAAAGAACCATCCGCTAAAGATCTTTGTCGGAATGTGCCTCGATTCCAGTCTTGCGGAAGAACAGTGACGATGACATTTTGTGATAACATTGTAACACTGGTCAGGGAAATAGGAGGATATTACCTTGTATACTGTAGCATATAGGGGTCTGCCTGAAATTTAAACAAAGGTAATATCTTTTTTTTAACCATTTAGAAAGAGGGGACAGTAAAAGAAAAATAAGTATGTTTTCACCTATATGTCTATTTTATTTTTACATGTGAAAAGGCTTACTCGCTGTGACGAAAGGTGGATTTGGCAAAAGTTTGGAGTGTACATGAAAGGGAAAATTACCCGAGTGTGTATATGAAGCTTGCTACTTTCGTCAGCTTCTGATTGCAGAATATCATAGAAGTTTTGCAGAGTGACATGTATTATAACGAGTGGTATGAGTTTCATAAACTACTGTGTCTAGTCAGCTTTTAGGCTTGTATTGGCAAGCTTAAATCACTCAGTTCTCTGTTAACGTTTAGTGTCTTAACTAGTAGCGTATCATCTGAGTGTGCTATGTGCGCGTAAATATTATCGAAAAACTTTTGTATCAAGTTGTGGATGATTAATTTTAACATGTCATGTGTCGTAAGCTTTGTCTGAGCCACGTTTTAAGTGAACACCTCTGATCATTAGGCTGTCAGAATAATGTCCCGACACGTAGCTTAGAAAAAGGTTAATACGACAGATGCCATGATCAACGTTAGTTATTCATGCCTTCCGTGACAAACACTAGGAGTTTTAAAAATTTGTATTAAGCTATTTACATCTGTCACAGCTAGGCTCAAATAAATGTGACGTGTACCTTGAACAATGAAAATCCACATGGATCCAGTCAAATTTGAATATTAAACGTGGCTTAGACAGCACATTTTTGTTACTACATCCATAATCTAATGTGTCATGCCGACCTTGTATCTATTTTGGCTTGTTTTTCCTGTTTGCAATCTTTGCATTCCTTAACATGCTTGGTTGCCTTGATGCAGCTTATGCAGTAGATATCCATAACCTTTACAATATCTCCCCTGTCCATTGTTTTTCCTGGAAACATTTCCTGTATTTACTCCACTCGTTGTTGCTCTGCTTTCTATTATATGTAACATTGCTTCAGTTGCTGTGTCCGAATCAAATTTAGTAATATTTTTGTTAATATATTGAAACCACCTTTAAAAGATTTACGCCCTGATTGAGTAAACGTTACATTGAAACTAAGGCCTTTTATACATCTGCATTCATTTTCATCAACTTACTACTTCTTGCCTTTCCTTTACCACCACCCTATGCTGATTTATAGCTCTTTGCTGTTCTATTTTTATATTCAAGGAAATAATTGTTCAAACCTTTAGTTAGCCTGGATGGTTTTCAGTAGCAGCAAACAAAACTTTTCCGTGCGCTCTTCGTCCTTTAGATTTATGCCTAGCACGGTTTGAATATCTCCTATATACAGACATGTTATATCGCTACCGTAAATGTATGACTGACACAGTAACAAACCAATTTTGGAAAAGCAAAGGTAGTATATTCTTTTATGCCCTGTCTTAGATAATGTTATAACAGAAATTGTCAGTTTACTTTTAAATTTTGAGAGGAACAGTATTTTGTAACAACAATAAAGAATCCGTTCAGTCAGGGCAGACCCCAGCAGTGACATATGGGGGGAGGGGCTTCATATTTTTTCCGGCGACAAAGGCGACTTCAATGGAAGTAAAACTGCGCATGCGCATCTATTTTCCAGTTCTGGTTAGCAAGGTTTGTACCCACTGTACCCAGATTGCAGTGCATGCACTGGCGAAAAGGTCACTTTTTGCACTTTTGTTTTTCTTCAGCATAAGTATCATATTCCAATCATAAGTTAGGAAACAGACAACTCTAAATCAACAAAAACTAATCTAATTTTAATGTGAAAAATCTCATCTTAACGGAGAACTGCACTGTTATGTGTGTAAATTGTTTCTACCCTCCTAAAAAGGCCTGGTATCAGGCTAATTTTTGTCACACTTTTTCGAGTCTAAAATATTTAAAACGAGGGTGCAAAAATGTCTCTTTAACAACTCAACAAGAATATCAACTCTTGAGCTAAAAAGTACTTTTACCTAGACATAGCATGGTTGATTATGTAGTAAACTCTTTCAGGTCTCATCCAAAGAGCACACGCAAATCTACTACAACAATTCTTAATAGTATTCTCTTACAATTAATCTGTTCTGTCAGCCTAGTCTACACTTCCATGTCGTCTTCAAAAATTCCTCCTCAACTTGCGAAATCGCTCCTTTTCCTTCTCTTCCACGTGCTCTTAGCAAGAACGTCATCGTTGCTAAGCAAGCGAGGCTAATGAACTGCATTGCACAACCCGCGGTGCGGAAAGTGCATCAACAGTGGAATTATATAATTAAATCATCGCGGTTACAAGCTTAAGTTTAATTTTAAAACAAACAATACTTAAACA
>JANTCA010084801.1:0-35362 GCA_024741275.1 Chironex yamaguchii | reverse complement strand
AATACCTCAACAGACACAGTGCTTTATATATAATTGTCAAGAGTGGGCATTACCACAATAGCTGCACTAAGTGGGAGTCGACGGGGCTCGAACTTGCAATCCTCAGACTTAAAAGCCAACACTTTGTAAGTCTATATAAAAGAATACATAGAATTAGTTCACACTTCTTTTGAGAACTCCCGTGACAATAGTGTCTGCACTCTGGGCATCCCCGTTGCTGATTTTTAGATGTGCGGACAGGGCCCAGTTTGCCATTTTGTTATCGCAGGTTCAATTCCTTTTTATCTCCCGTTTCCCACCACTCTTTGGTCATTTTTTTGCACTTTTCTGCTGATCACCAGAAGCAATGCAAGCCTCTTCTGTTCTCACATACAAAAGACAACTCAGGCAGTGACTGCATATTTTCATGCTTTCCACTCAATTGCTTTCCCCAGGGCTGCACATAAGTGGGTTTGGGGTGTAACACCCTCCCAAACCTCGCTGAGTTGGTCCTATAACCATTTCTTCTGGCGAACGACGTTTCTCAAAATTGAAGCTAATTAAGACACAAGATCATTTATGATTACACAAGAGCGTCTCTAAGAGTGGGCGGTCTTAGCTTGTGAAAAGGACCTCACCGAAAGCATTAGCTTGGACGAAATTGTAAAGAGATGGTCAATGTTAGCAAAATTCAAACGCCTGATGCCTGTTTAAGATACTGTACTATATCGTTGTATCTGCAGTCAAAAAGGTGGTCCCAAATTTTGTAACCCCTCCCTCCAAGTTGATTCAATGTGCGCCTTTGGCTTTCCCTTCATAACTTCATGGCTTAAGATGTTGAAGGCTTTTCCAGCTACTCTGTAGTCAAAGTTCGACCCCCAAAGGTCCCAGGTAGTATTAGAAACAAGATAGGATAACAAAATCGTAACTCCGCTGCTTTCATTTTCTTCACATCCCACCTTGCCCTGCATTATTTTCCGCACCTCTCTGCAGAGTTGATCACTTTCAAGTTTCCTATTTTGTGGACATACAATCATCCAGACTCACTAATGCAGACGTTTATTGACTGTGTAGTTAGTTATGCCCATGTTTAACGCTCAGTTGAAATTTTGACTGCCGATTATGAGGATAACAACTTCAATATTCAGATTTAAAGCCTTTGTCAGGGATCATGATGTCCTTTTTCTCCTTATATTCCGTGCCTGCTTGGATTGCCTTTTGTTTATTTTTCTCAAACCGACTTTGGTTGCTCTGCTTCATTGCCCCTTTCCAAATGTTTTTTACAAACAAAATGTTACTAACCATTAAGCTACGTACTGCTTTAATTTGAGCTAAAAATAAGAAAGGCAAAATACCAAGTAAACGGATATAAAACTGGTCATTTTTCGCCTAAGTTTTCAGACAGCATCCCACGAAGTTATTCTCTGCCTGATTTTCTTCATTGTTTTCACACCTATCCTGTATTTTACAACTGCATACAGAACCTGTGTCTTATGATCTTCTTTCGTATCTTCCTTCGTTTTCCATTAAAAACTAATTGTACTGTTACTTAGACAACAACATGAACAATATACTTGCGAAATCTTACCTTAAAACAAGTAGAGGAAGCCATACAACCAAGTCACGAAAAATTCCCCTTCCAGTCAAAAAAGTACTCACACTTTCACACTTTCAAATAGCCGTGTTAAATATTAATTCCAAGTGTTCAAACAACACAGATACTGAGCCAAAAACACTTTAGACAAGATAGCTAACAGGTCCACTAAGCTCCAAAGTAAGTTTTACATGCAACAGTTACAGGAGTACTCAGGTGAGAATACATTCTACAAGGGGGTACAGACAGTATATACCAAAGGTACTAACTACTCCATATAAGGGGGTGGGGGGCAGCAGTTTATCCTTTCAGACAACCGCAACAAATGTTATGTAGCACAAAGTGACTCCTAAAATCTTTTACAGGACCAGTGGAAAGCCAGTAATAAAGTATTGCTGTCAAGGGGTGTTCCATGTTCATGCCCACAACCAAACCACAAACAACAGCCCACCAATTCTTAGATTGCAACAAAGGCTTCACTGGTTGTTTTACCAGGTTATAGAATGGGCACTCGTACTAAGCATGCTCAACCCAGGGTAGTTTTAACTGTGTGGGGCAGGGGGCCACGCAAGAGGTAGCGGCATTATCTGGCGGTAGTTACGCAGCCATACATGCATATCTATTTCGTTAGAGCATTGCACAGGCACGGCCAGTTTCCCTACTGACTTGGTGTAGTATCCAGTAGAGGGTCAAGACAGTATAACAGACAGATAGTTTTAACACCTGGACGGAGCTTCTAAAGAAGGTAACTTCACCATCAACTACTCTTCAGCAAAAGGAGGTGGGATGGAGGTGGCCTGCGTCATGCACCATAAAGGACACCTACGAACTATAAGTACAACTCTGGTAACACATGTAACTCTACCGAAACGTAATACACATATGTTTGACAGCGCTATTGTATGTCACAAAATGGGAATACATGGGGAACAAACTCAAAAGTCGACCATATTACTGCACCCAATAGGGCCTGAATTGATCTGAACAGCAAAATATGCAAGTCCCTTTTTGCCCGAGCTTTAGTACGAGCATTGCAGCTTCACACTTTCAAATATCTGTTTAACATATAACTTCCAAGTCTTTAAGAACTCAGATATTGTTAAACAGTTTTACGGACGCCAAAATTAAATTTCAGAGTGTTCACTTCAAGGGGTACTGATCTGACAGTAATTTTTTGGGGAGTACAATCAACATATAACCCTGGTAGTACTCCCCTGGGGGTGCAAGACAGCAACTCAGACAGAGTGGTTTCAACACCTGGAAGAAGGTTTTAAAGAAGGCCACACGCCCCTCAGCAATGTCGTGAATTGTACTAGCTCATGGACCGACCGTAGAAGGCACGTAACAATGATAAGTACAACTCTCGAAAAACATGTATACATAATTCATATTGTATACATGTATACATCAGATAGATAGATAGATAGATAGATAGATAGATAGATTGATAGATTGATAGATCGATCTATAACAACAGCGCAAATGAGCTATTATTGGGTGTTATCTTGCCTCGTAAGATGGAAGTTGGTAGCCTATGGGAGTATTTTTTATCATGATTAGCATTGGAGGTCCATGTAGGTCCAAATTTTTATGCAGTGATAATCGATAAGCCAGGTGGAAAACGTACTTTACTAATCGATGTTACAACCAGGCTGATAATCGTCAAAGAAGGAGACATGACTTTAACTAATAAACTATTCTTCTGATGTTTCATCTAAATACCATTACATCTTCAGAGAAATAATTAAACAAGACATCATTACAGAGCTATATGTATTAGCTTACTACAATGCATCACAAAAAGATAGAAACAATTGAAAAGATGTGAAAAACATTAAATCGTAATTAACAAGGCAGTATAAGAGAACATTCAAGTTTAGACAATGACTTCAAGACTATTCAAGCCAAAAGCTTGATCTGTTATAGTCTACTATAGATCTATTACAATAATATAATGTAATGTTTTATGAGTAATATGTCTGACGACGAAGGACAACGTGCGTGACAGTTCAAGTGCTTTGGAGCTATTTAGAGTTCATGAACTGGTAATGAAAATATAAAATCAATGTAGGAAGTGACAGGCTCTGTGACATCACATTGACCAAGCGGTGTGCCGTAGTAGGTGGCCAGTTTCAGTGTGTCGATGTGAGGCTTGCAGACAGTCAAAGGCCATAAACTAGTGAAGAAGCCACGAAGCCGTAAGATAATTAGGTCAAATTGGTTTGAGAAAGTAGTGACATTGGAAATTGCATAGTGTTGGATGTAATTAAGAATAAATAACAAAACAAACTAATGAGCAAAGAGGCAAACATGGTCAACCACAGACATTGGTAGCACTGAGATTATATTGCCCCAAGAGACGGGGTCACTCAAATATAAAACTAATTAAAATGATTTGATCTTAGGGTTTCCTATCTAGTGGACAATATTAATCCAAAACAAATTGCAGTTCTTTGTTATGAGCGAAAACAATACCCAAATGAGGCAAGGGTAGTGTGATAAATTGCCTAACTTTACATCACGGAATAGCAAATATATAATGGCGAAACTATTGCATGTTTTGTAGAAACACTCATATACTGTGAAGAGTACGAAAGACCTTCAACAGTTTTAGGGAATAAAATTCTATAAGCAGACACAAGATGAGATTTTCTTAGTCTATGCAACTGTGAAATCTAAGAGCTGTTGGATTATGTGAGTATTCTGATAAAAGATATGAATAACTGTTGCGACAAATTACATGGCGCCGTCTTCCCTCGTTTCATTTCAGTATTGCACTTCACGGTACTAAATTTTTCTTGAAAGTCGCCAAGTTCAATCAGAAAATTGATGCATAAGATTTCCAGTTTCTCCTGAAAGGCAAAGAGAAAGTATTTGGGCTCTTTTGCTGGGTTAGACTCTGGGTAAAAGGAGTAAATCGGTTATATTGTGTTATATACATTTGTAAAATAGAAAACGGTTTCTTCGCCAGGATTTGTTGACTAGATCCCAGCTAGACTAAAAGTGACTTGTTTATTTTGAAAGAAATTAATCGATTTCTTTGGAGTACATTTACATTCAACCTAGAAATGTAAAGGAATGGCAGGATTAATAGTTGCAAGTAAATCTGAATAAACACAAGTAAAGAACAAATATAATGGCATTTTTGCACAATAGTGGTTGAACATAGTTAAAATGTCGGAAACATAGTAAAAATATGGAACTGATCCTAGGTATATGTTGTCAAGGAATCCATTTTTAGTTGAATAATGAAACCATGTCTTCGGATTAAATTAGTAATATGTTGATTAACTAATGAAAACCCTTTGCCCGAACAAATAGAACTATTTTGACAAAATCAATGTACAGTTTGGTTCTTGACTGACGTTTTCGATCAAAGATTTCCTTATATCAACTAGAAGCTGTAAACACTTTCTCACAAACCGTATTCGGATATTTGTGTCATTTGCATACTTCAGTGTACTTATAGCGTTTTATTTCACTGCCATCCGTTTTATTTTTTACTCCTCCATTAACTATTTATCTTGTACTTGAGTATGTACTATTCAAATGGTTGATTTATCATATCGTTACCATGACAACATACAGCAGATGTCAAACGTAACAGCTCAGACGCTATGATCTTTCAATACTAACTCACTGCATGTTTTGTTAATAACGACAAATGTCCGCGGTAACAATTCATAATCTGGGCAAGCTAAGATTCTCTCCTCCTCGGCCCTGGATCAGGGAGATATTTTTATTCTAAGTACAGGTGCTTCATACAGTTGGTGCGGTCCAAAATTATATTTAAACTCGCGAGTCGTCTTCACGTTGCATCGGCGGATACTGCAAAGACATTTATGACAGATATATGATAAAATATCTTCTACAACTCCGTTCCTATATTGTTGACAACATGTTAGCAACAGAGATCTCTTGCCTCGCACATTGATTTTGTATATCTTAAAACGTCATGACGCGCCATGCAAAAGACAATGGTTGCTTATTTTTATGCCAGTCTATCTATTATCAATGCTCTTGATGGTTCAACATTATTTTTGCATTCTCTAAGTTGAACGCTGTTTGCTTGAATGTTTGAAAAGAAGCCATGGACAATAAGAAAACATATTTAGTTCCGTCAAACTCAAAGACTGCTATGAGTTTGTGCTCCGACAAGCCTGGGCCGACCAGGAAGTCCTGCATAGAGAAGTTCTAATGGAGCTGGAGGTGGAAAATTTTATGTTCCGAAAACAAAGCAATGGGTTTGCTTAAATTATTTGTACTTTAATGATAAAATGAACCTGTGGTGTCTTTGAGAAAGTAACTGGTTAGATGAAAGTTTTGCATTTTCAATAACCAATTCTATTGCCAGAATCATAAAAATCAAATGATCGCAAAGTTCAAATTTACATAGTTACACCCGTTATTAAATGTATTTCATACTTAAGGAACAGAAAAGTATTATTTCATCCTAAAGTTTTCCAACCAAGCAATATATAAAAATGCTCAAATTCTCAGGTCCAAATATACCTGGATATTCTTTAAGACTCTGTGAGAAGACCAGAGATAATAGCGAAAAATAGTAGATAATAATTTATTTGATAATAAACACTATGCATATAAATATGCTATTTTTCTTTCTGCTATAAAATAACAGGATGATGTAAGATGAATTCTGAAAATTAAAGTACCAGCCTATTTGCTAGTATGAATTAATTATGTTTTCTACAAAAGAAAGCAAAAATGTTTACTAAATTCATCTATGGAAAGTTTCTCATTCCTCAAAGCTTTACTTTTCTTTTCTGTACCGTAGTTTTAGTTTATGCATAATAGTTTATCAGATTAAATACATTTTGAATAGCTATTGGCAATTGAAAGCATTTTGAAGTACTAAAATCAACTTTTAATCCACTACAACTTTATATCATGATTAATATGGTGGATGATATACATTCTTACTTTTTGGGCAAAGGTTTCTCTTCTTGTCCTAAGTTGAGGCAAATTGGTCGTATGACAAGTGTGCTAATTTGCAGTATATATTTTTGTTTAATAATTTGGTACAAAGTTTGCGGTAAATGACACACTGAAATTGAAAAAAAATGCATTTTGAAACCTCAAAAATTGTAAACAACTAGGTGTAAAACGATAAGGGCATCGATAAGACAAGAGCTTAAACATCTTTTATTTTTGTTTTACCATGTAAAATTCCTGCTACTGTCTGTCTTTAGACGACCATGGGAATGGAAGAGCTATATCACAACAAACGTTTCTTAATTTTGGAGTTTTCAAAGTATTAGAGACTTCTTCTGTGACTTAGAAAAGTATTCCAACTTTACCCCCACTAGGAAGCTGTCCATTGTAGGAGAAAGGTGAAGCTTCCTGGAAATAGTCAAAGGAAGAAGATATCATGCTAATAGGGGGTAACTTAATTAACAAGGAAAGGGTGTCATGAATACATACGTGATACATTATTAGCCATTGTACACTCAAACGTATTCAGAGACATTTCATTTCTATTTCATCGTTTCAATTTGCTTGTAAAGAATGACGTTTACCACTTTCGTGGGACTAAATTGGCTTACATCATGTTCTTGGTTACCATCAAGGGCTACAGTAAAAAAAAAAATCTCTTCACATTAAAAGCATTTTCTGGATAAACACTTTTTCGATTTATGATAGCAAAAGAAACTTACGGAGTGATTTTATCTTTTATAACTAGAGATGCTTTGTCCCAGAATACTCCCACATCTTAAAATTTCGTGGAAAAGTTAGATGAGCAAGGAAACTGTGAACAGCGTTTGTCCGAGTTCAGTTGTCATAAGTAACAAGATATCATTTACTGACTGATATGAAATACCGCAACTTGGCTTACTTTCTCATTATCACCAGGATTCATGTCCTGCAGGCAGTGACCTCAACTAGAAATTATCTAATCCTGTCTCGTTTGCTTTCTCTTCTATGCTATTTGACTTGCAGTAGTAACCCTAACGATTCTTTTGTAATGAATAAAACGGTCCAAGAAGATCTGAATAAGTAAACTAGAATGAGAAAATTAAATTGATATATTATTCTTTTTGCCTACTTGACGGAAAGATTACTGAAGAGGCGAACAGGAAGATTTGTTGTTGATGGAATGGTCTCAACCATTTACAATGCGATCAATGGATTAACATTATTAGATAGTTACCGTTTGTTAACACGAAAAGTCTGAATGTCTTATTACAATATTTTTGTCATTATAGTTGAAAATAAATATTTATTAGATTTTAATGTTGAATGAGGCCAAATTTAGCAATCAGTCTTATAATCTGCTTCAAGTTTGATTAATTCCTATTTTGAGGATGCATCGTTGAATGGTGATTAATTACACTGAGCACGTGATAACCTTAGATTATTCATCTAAAGCGATTGCTAGTAACGATGTTGTGCTCATTTTGAAATCTTTGTATTTTCAAAGCAAAAAAGGTCACCTTTTGAGAAGGGAAAAAATAAGACAAGAAAAGTCCTCCACTTATTACTCCAAAAGAGCTGCATTATATTTCGATAATTTCGACTAAATTATTTAAAAGCGTAATAGGAAGTCATACTTGTCCTCCAGGAGCAAAGAGAAATTGGTCTCTGAGATAGGTAGATAGGAGGTGCTTCCTATAGGAATTATGGAAGCAACGCTGCATTCCGTCAACAGAATATACTTTCTATTAACTAGGAGAAATTACAATGTTTGCAAACAAGAGATATCCCTATAATGTGCAGACAAACATATAAAGATGCGTTACCTGGATGGACAAGGATTTACACAAGGTACAAACAAAAGCTCTTGGACTTACAGAAATATACATTGAAACATACATCCCACAAACGTACACAAAAAAGAGACACGTATCATAGAAAGCCATATCGAAATAAAGTTTGTTTTCGAGATTCAGAGTTACTGTTTTAAACTTACCATTTAGAAACAAGAAACTGTTTTTCGAAAATGTAGTATTATCCATCAATATAGCTAAAGCAATCAAGATGCCTTGCTATTTATGTTGCATAATATTGTTTGTTACTTGAAAACTGAAGAAGTCAGGAAAGGTGGACGGTCCCTTACAAAGTTCAGTTCCACGGATTATGTAACATATCGTATGATACAAAAATGCAATGGAATCAATGTTGTAATAAAAACCCAATAGGTTTATGATTTTTAACTGAAATCGTATCTATGTTAATGTGCACGTCAAGGTCTAAACTAAAGGGTTAAGCACCCCAGATGAGGCTAACTACTATGTTATTACTGTTGGGTAATTCATTTAGTACTGTGTCTTCCAAATAATGTTAATCAGGTTGCACTTTGGATGCTTGAATATGATGCTAAGAATAATTGTATAATTAGCTTTGCATAAAACGATATAAAAAATTTACCTAAATAGAGATTTATGTAAGGCAGTTGAAATTTGATAGAACTTATTTTTACTGAGAAGTAGTTTTCGCTTCTTTCTGTAGTTTGCTAAGTTAGTCTAGAAAATAAAATCTCTCAACAAAAGAACGTATTAGAAATACGTAATGTTGCCTGGTGTAAAAGAACTCACCAATCTGGTATACAATTAACAGCTAAGGATACTTTGTCCTAACAGCATAGAGTAATAAACAACAATTGAATGAAACGCTATCTTTCCTTACAGAGAAGTGACTTTATAAATATGTAAAATTAAGGATTGGTATAGTTCGATCTTTAAAAAACTAAACAGATTGCATATTAAGTAATTTTATGCAGAATGCATTTTAGAGCTTAAACTTTTAGTTTAGAATATGACTCATATCAGATACTGACTAATGAAATTCACAAATATCGTCAGGATTACAAAATTGTCAGACACATTATCAAGTACATTAAGTATTTTATCTTTTTTGACAAGATAAAACATAATAGTAGCATACAAATGTAGTTTCAGCAAATTTTGTGTGAATTATATTTCGGAATGATTTTCCTCCTAGAGTAAGTATAAAATTTTAAATTTTTACTCATTGGGAAATAACTACCACAAATGATTAAAGCTGTTGCCCTCTTGTAGTACATGTATGGTTGCTTTTGTTTGCGTATTACCAATTCAGGCGATCTATTTGCCCTTTATAGGACAGAAATATGTCGTCTGTAGCTAAAATATCGTATTATTCAGCCAAAGCTAAAAAGGTTTTCTCGTCTGTCTCTTTGTGCTTTGTATATCAAGATAATTTTCTTACTTTGGCGATAAGATGTTATCAGTATCATTTTTCTAGTAATTATTTTCATAAGCCAACTGTAATTTATTCTTATATTTCAATCTTTATAACGCTTTGCGAAACGTTGGCAGTTTAGAAAAACTTCTAGGTATTCGGCATAAACATTTCTGCTGCCATGTTTTGCTTAGCATTAAAGGACAGTCAGCTCCTATCACAATTGATCACGCCCATCCCCACCTGATCAAAGAAGGCTCTGTGTTACTTTCCCAAGCGTAAGACTGTCCCAAAGTCTTTTGCTTGACAAACTGATCTCTTACTCTACCACCAAGTGGGTGCTCTCTTGCTAAAAATACATGGTAAATGACTATATTTGTTAGTACAAGTATTCTATCTCAAAATCACTAGATATATATTACATTTTATACAGACTGCGCTGTATTCTTTAAAGCATTAACCACTTATCACATTAAGTTGTATCGCATTAAAGTCAGCAAGCAAAGCTACAGCATCTGTCCAGGCAAATGCGAAATAAATACAAAATTACTTTGCTATAGCACTGTGTACAGCAGTTTACTATGAAAAGGCGTGCTAGTTGAAAAGCGAGAAATTTGTCACATCACTTCGAAAAGCAGTTTATGTATATCTTGTTTCTATATTTCTAACACCATTGAAGAATGAAGCAAATTTTATAACCTAAATAACAGTTTTTTAGGGAGGAAAACATACTGATTTTAACCCCTTGCTAGAAATGCAGACCATAATATATTCAAATTGTCTCAAGTACTTTGAACAAGATTGTTTTATTGGTTACGAGTAAAATTTTAGTCCTCGTTTACACTGGATTGAATACAAGCTGATCTGTACCAAAACTAGCACATATAAGCTTTCCATTTACACTGGAACTGATGGATCCGTATCGATTTGAATTGACTGTCTTTACTAGTTAACAATCGCTTTCTAATGTGTACCAGTTTGGATCCGTTCCAATTGATCCAGGTGCAATGTAACGGCCGGTGCGGATCCACACGGGTACTAATCGGTAACTAGACAAATTTTTCATCTCAAAGCTGATTTAGAAATAGATAACCCAGCGTTACCACGGCGACTAAGGAGGCGATTGAGTGGAACTGTTCCAGTATAGTTTCCAGTAACGAAAATCGTTACCGATCCGAAATGGATTCTTTCTCTTTTGGATCCGTGCCAGTGTAAACGGGGCGCTAGTCTGACTAACATTCCACTACACAACACTCGATTAGAACTTCAGGGTTTATTTATGAACTTTGTACAATTCATTAAAATGTTTACGTCAATCATCCTTGTGGTCAGGCACCGGTTCATGCTTCAAATTTCGTAAATTAAATGTCGATTCCGCGTCAAAAATCCGCACATCCTGAAAACCAAATGCTTCCGGAGAGGCTATCACTTGTTCGTTATCCGAGGATTAAAATCATTGCATATAAACCGTGTGTTTTGTACTAGGTTATTTTTGTCTATAGTAAGATACTAGCGGATTAGTAAATCGAATAATAAATGTTTTTCACGTGCTTGTACTGAATCTTCTATTTGTTACTGATGTTAAGCAAGCTTCGAATTCCTCTCGCATTCTCTGAAGTTGATGGGAATGAAGGACTGCGGTTGTTTTCGTCACGTGACTATATGTAGGTTTGACGTTCGCTCTGCTTCAAAAGAGGAGAAGGAACCAAGGATCTCCATAGAGAACTTGTACGAGGTAGCATGTTCAAGATCCTTGACATAAATTTTGTAGAAAAGGTGCCTTTAATTGGTAAACACAAAAGTTGCTGAGTTGGACACCAGCTCAGTTATAATACACTGTGGAAACATTATGGCTTCTGTTATGACTGTCTAATAATACCACAAAACATCACCAGTTCAATGTTTACTACCGAATTACATACGCGAAACCTACTTTCCAGAATTCTCGTTTAAAGAATAATTAAGCAAAGGCCAACGATGAAAGCCAGGATGTTATAAATAATTTAACATCTGCTTTTTATGTTTGACCGTATGGTAATTTTTAAATGCGCAGATGTGAAATGGGCTAAGCCAACGAGATTTTCCTTTTCTTCCTCAAATTGTCAGTACTGCAGACATTATTACCACCACAAACAATTTTTTCAAGTGGAACATTTCTTGCTCGAGTTCCACTCTTGTTATCAATGCTATCCAATAAGGAAAATGCTTCCGTTGCAAAAACTTAAGGAATTTATAAACGACTTGGGAAGCAGCATCAATGAGCTGACCACGTTCTCGTGAGTATATGAGTTCAATATTTTATATGTTTTCAGCAGATGTTTGTAGAGCAGTGTCCATAATTGTACTTTAGCGTCTTTGCTTTTCCGTTGTTCTTCAACTCAACAAGTTTTAAAGTGGCGAGAAACTCGATTCCCTAATATCGTTTTTGTCAAGTCATGCTGCCTTTTCAGATAATCTATAACTAACGATTTCCATTAAATGGCTACATAACACCTAAATGCCTGTAAACTCTTTGACTCGCTGAAATTCTTAACTGCGTAACTACTACAAGCCGCTAGGCAAAAGATTGAGATTTTGGGTTGTAACAGATCAAGCTAACTCGGGTGAAGCTCGAGGTTTGAAACTGAACATTTTATCGATAATCTTAATTTAATCTCCGTGTTTCAATTTTTTGAGTGTATATGCAGTTTTTATGCATAATAGTCCCTCTAATGCGAATGTGGATGTCCGCTCAAAACATGTTTGTGCTGTAATTGTGTTTTTTCGATAGTAAAAATACGAAGAAAGGTAATCTTTGATGTACCCTGGGATCGTGGCTTGTTTTTTTTCTTATCGATTCGAAGTGATCGATTGCTAATCCTCATCGAATCAAAATTTTTAAAGCATGCATCGAAGGGACTTGTTGGAAGTGAATTTTACTTTTGTTGTCAAACGAAAATAAAAACACGATCCAAGTCTAAAATGGTATGCGCTGCTGTTTTATCGTTCGATGTTGTATCAACGGTTGCTATGTATGGCTAGCGTTAAAATATAGCCAACAATTTGTACCTTTATCTCTTTTATCATAATACAAGCAATGGTCGCCATTACTTGAGAACACTGTCACTTACGTAATTTTTTTTAAGCCATAGGATTGAATGTTGTCGTCTTGCTCATCACAGATATCCTTGACATGTTTTAGGACGTTTCTAATGGAATACGGTTAGGTATTATACTCGATCTTGCTTTGGTCGAAATGATGTTCAAAATAGTGGACATGACTGTGCAGTTTTGAAAGACAGAAGATCTCGGGTGGCTCAACTTTAAGGAAGATTTTAAACATTAATCAATATTCCCATAAGATAATAAGAAATAATTTATTCCATAAGCATAAGAGCTTCCTGATCGTAACGCTATAATAAACTTTAGGAGTCATTTGCATTCTCACAAATGTTTTTTTAAACTTAACATTCATTCAAGGATAAATTGGTGCATATATCTGTTGTTCGACCTAAAACAAGAATCAACACTCCCTCCCTTCAAATATAGGTGACTGAAATATTTATGCTTATAATTGTGCTTGCCAGTTCATAGATAAGCAGACTGTAAAGTCAATCGGCCATATTGTTTTCTATGTTGATGTTCAAAGTTGTATTCACTGATTCACGATTTATGATCATATATCATTAGGACTTCGTAAATTGTACACGAAAAGTATTGCTGTCATTCGATTTACATATTTTACATATAAATGATAGTGCCACAAAAAATCAGGAGATAGGTGAGGATATGAGTCACAGGCACTTTTTGTGCGAAAACTTCTGGAATATAATATGGAATACCAATTGTTAATGAATACAGTGTTTATTTAGAGTTCAACAGTCGGACTTTTGTGTAAGAATTAATCTCTGAGTTTTATTTAGAAATAGTGTTTCGAAATTGGACCAGAAAGTGCAAGGTAGTTGTACCATATCTGTTTTGTTCATAAAATATGAGGACATAAATGGCGAGAGGAGGAGGGGTGAAGGAGTAAATCGCAAACTGCAAAGTTATCTCCTTAGAAAACTACATATTTAAATACAAATGGCTTCGATGGATGGCACCAAAATTCTACTTATAAGTACTTCCGTAGAAAAATATTTGTTTTTTTTGGTTTCGAGTCCTAGAGGATAAGTTGAACTGTTATGCGTTTAATGATTCACAAGTCGTTTCCGTGCTCATAATTACAGCTGTTTCATGAAGCTGTCGCATTTAAGACAGTAATGTCATGTCAAAATGTGTAAATAGGCACATTTCTCCTCATCATGAGTAGCCAATGTTACGGCAGTTGTAAATAATCCCAAACCTGTAGCCAAAAAAAGGTCGTCGAAATTTTCAGTGTCGTTTTGGTAACGAGGTTTTGGTTATAAATCGAAGGTTTGCAGCGCAATTCGAATGCCACAAAAATTGTGATGAGATTAAGAAACATGTACTGTTTTGATTTCCGGTAATTAAAAAATAAAACAGGACGTAATTGACTTATTTACTTGGTTGTTAATTTTGTCGGTACGTTATTAGTAATGTTGATGTAGAGGAATACACATCTCGTGGTCCAGGGTTTCATAATGAGCAGCCTGTCCAGCCAGAGCAGATTTTACAACTGTTGCATTTGAAAGCAGGGTTGTCAGTTTAAGACAGTCTCGTGTGGTGAAATCTTTTGTAGACTTTTCCGATTATAATTTGTAGGTATGACGCATCTTAAATACTACTGTGTGATCTTCAGTGCAATCGGCCTCCTTCACTGCTACGAAAAATGTCACAGGAATAGTATACAGGTATACAAGTAAAAAATGTCAGCCACATATGATCCATCATACATTCATTCAAGACAATTTTGTGTTTATAGTTCTGACACACAAGCAATAGTAAAAACTGGCTTTGCGGAATTAACTACTACATTTTAAGAAGAAAACCGCTTAATGATTTAACGTAGCTGGATCGTTTCCAACCTTGAAATGGTGACAACATTGTAAAATTATGTTTTTACTCATTCTATTGAACTAGAATGTGGAATAAAAAAATAATTACCAAGATAACGTAGAATGGCATAGGAAACACAACTACAACTTATTGATAATATTGGATGTCATAGTTTCGTTAGAAGAAATACATAAACAGTCAAAATATCAAATTAGAGATGCCACGAATTTAATACTAAAACTCCATACAAAGATACTGGGGATGATGACGTAAGAAACTTGTCTTTCTATTCTAACCACACCACGAAAACGTAATAAGAAATTACGTAGCAGAAATACTTGGCATTGAGTGATGTGACATACAAAATGTAACAATGTACGCATAGAGCAATAAACACACGAGTTAATATTTTAATAATCCCTACAAATTCTTTTATTCCTGATATTTAAATTGTTGTTGTTTGACTGCTATGGGGAAGTTGCTTTTTCATTTCAGACAAGCTTTACATAACTTAAGGTATCATCCAAATAGAAATGGTGTGGGTAAATTTGCGAAAATAATAAATCCTGGAGTTCCCTTCTGTATGAGTAAATACCGTTATGCTATAAACAAAATCACAAACGGAATAAAGTTTATGTCATATTAACCCGTTCCACACGACAGTGAGCATTGCTTAGACGCACTCTCTTACAGCACCCTCTCTTACAGCACTCTCTTACAGCACCCTACGTAGGAAATAAACGGATGTTAAGACTTTGAGCACAAAAACAATGGTCGCGAGTTTAGACCAGTCTATTTTCATGAACTGTTTCTTCTCTGTATGGGATAAATTCCACTATCTTATGTTTAAAATTGTACAGCTAGAAACCATCTTATATATTGCAACAGAAAGTAAACTGAGTGATCTAATTAGTTAACTTTGCAGTACGTACTTGGTGTTCATGATGATACAACATTTTGTAGAAACAATGACTATTTTTTAACTAAAAATGATTACATTAGTAACGACAATGTTTGAGCTAACTACAGTTCTACGGAGATATTAAAACACTACGCTCATGTACAATGTCGTTTATTGCTTTGCATCAGCAGCCTGTCTTATTTCTGTGTTATTTTATATTGATTAAAAATCACAGTTGTAATCATTATGTTCCTTATAATATAATATTTTGCCTATTTGGACGACATGTATTGATTACTTTACCTGATTACCATTGTTATCATGATCATCATCATCGACGTTACCATACTTAACACCTTCGTCAATATCATCTTCAAATGATCACCATCACTATCATTTTTGCGTTTGTTATGATTATAATCATCTTAACTTGTAGCATCATCGTCGTTATCACCATCATCATCATCACTATCATCACCATCATCATCATAATCATCATTACAGTCACATCAATGTAATCACCATCATCACCATCATCATCATCATCATCAGATCGCAGTCACATTATCATAATCATCTTCATCATCACCACCACCATCACAGTCACATTATTATTATTATCATCATCATCATCACCCACATTATCATCATCATCATCATCACCATCATCATCATAATCATCATTACAGTCACATCATTGTAATCACCATCATCACCATCATCATCATCATCATATCGCAGTCACATTATCATCATCATCATCATCACCACCACCATCACTGTCACATTATTTTTATTATCATCATCATCATCACCCACATTATCATCATCGTCATTATCATCACAGTCATATCATCATCATCAGCTGTAGCAGTATCATCACAGTCACATCATCATCATCACTATCGTGTTATCTCCAATTGTCATTATCATGTTCATCATCACTATCATAATTTTTGCTCTAACATGATCATCACCGTCATCGTCTTAACGTTCATTAGCATCATCTTACCCTTTATCGTCAAAATATTATCCTATCTTAACTTCATCATCATTATTCGAAATTTATCATCATCAACTTCATGGTCATGATCTATTCTGCTACCTATAATTTGTGGGATCACTACTGACTATCCTTTTCCACACTAATTTTTGAGTTTCGTCGTAACGATGGGGTCAAATTTCATATTTAGCAGGATCCTACAGGAGTATAAAAAGAGAACGTTTCATTTCGATTTCTAACAATATCTCCAAACTCAATCAGGTTTTATTTGACTTTGATATATATCGGTTGCAGTCTTCTCTATCTTTAGTACTTGCTGGGTGGAGTCTCTTAATAATCCTCTGTGTTATTTTGTAAGTTCTAATTTTAGTATTCCTATATGTTCCATCTAGCCGTCTTCCAAGGTAAACAAATGTTTCTGAACAATAGGTGAACTGGTTCGTCAGTGTTTGGAAACTTTGAACTTTCAGGTAGGGCAGAAAATTTAAACATCAAACCTTAACAAGTTTGTCATACTTACCTTCTGTTTACAAAAAATGCTAAGAAAGAAAAACTAAACTATTACAAATGCGTATAAACGGTTTATACCTTACGTTATTGTCTTGAACACAGGAAGGAATAAATCCAATTGATATAGCTGTACGAAATTGATATCATAGTGAGTTAGTATCAACGAAGGATCTAAAGACACCATATTCCAATAAAGACAAATATAGTTAATGTGATACAAAATCCAATTACAAATTAGAATGAAAATCATACAATACAATACAACATAAAATTCAATCATTTTAAATATAGAGTTAAACATTGCAAGAATGTGACAGTCTTAAATTCCTAATATAGTGACTAACTCAATTATTGGCAAAGATATAGTTAAATACTAAGACATAAGTTGAGAACATTTTCTCTCGTCTCATCAAGGGTTATTCAGGCATCTTCTCTTCATGAACTAGCTATTTCTATTCCGTTTTGTAAACAGAACTATCTAAGGCAGGCACCAGCACTTACCACTGCCCATCTACAACAACTATTGCTTAAAGTAAGCTGCATTATTTGGGATACGGTCAAACATCAATATATTGAATCCAGAATATTGCAAACTCACTAGGACATCAAACTCTGGCTGTTGCCCCGGCCAAAGTATCGTATTTTTTCATTCGAAACGACATCAATATAGCGAACTCGATTTTTCCGTACTGGGAACTAATTCTTAGGTCCCCAGAATGGAATTTAAAAGTAAGTGAACTCAGCTCATAGTAATTGATTCTCAACTCGATATTACCCGCAATTCCTGCCTTTTCCACTCCCCTAATGTATACATAAATAATCACTTTAAACATAAATAAACGCTTAGCTCCAAAGAAAACTATGACATTGGACACAGCGAACCTCTCGATATAACGAACCAGAGATCATGTGCATTGCGAGTTTGCTATAAGGATGTTCGAAATGAAAACTAAATGTGGCTTAGAAAAGCAGCAGGAGAGAGAGGAACACGATCTGTTTTCAAATCCTTTTAAACACCAAAACGTCTCGTGTCGGAAAGCACGACAGAATAAGGTTAGTAAAGAGAGGGCACTCAACCAATTATCTTTGCTTGAGTCAAAGTATTAAGATAACCAATACAAAAGGGAACTTTGTTTTACCAATGAAAGTGCAAAGTAAACTACTTAGCATGTCTCTCATTGTCATGGTTAACACGCAGTACAGGTAAAACTAAAGCATGCGAAAGTGTCAATCGATAATCTCTCATTATTAATTATGTCATTTAAATAGCCTTAGTCGAGAAAAAATACCGAGAAATAAAAGGAGAAAATGAATGGAGACTTGTTAAGGTTGCTGATTATCGATAGATTTAAACTTAAATTTCTGTTTTCAGCTTGACTATTAAGATGACACAAATGACCCCCAAAACAATGAATACATCATTTTCATCTATTGTACATTTACACATGTTGGATACTTCTTTCCTATTTCTCGGTCTTATTGAGTTAGTAGAGGAATCGAGTCTCACTATATGTAAACTCGAGGAAATGAAGAAAGCGTAGTTTTGAGTAGCTAAGCAATAATTGTACCAACAAAATTGAAAGGTATAAATAATTGGGTTCTATGGCTATCCAATAATGGCAACGTTACTTTATTTATTTCATCAGGTATCTTGTTTTTAATTTCTGACTTTGCAGCGTATATATCTGTCAAACGGAATATCGTACTGCCCTATTTACCCATCAATTAATTACAGCCTATATTTTTCATCCGACTTATTCCACATGACCACACAGAAAATTTCACTTTATCTTTTACCTTGAAACAATCTTTTCCCCTCTTTTCTACACGAGAGTATAAAAACAATAACAAAATTGTAGCACCGTGGAGCAAGTATGTAAGTATTAAGTAGAATATATTTGTAACTTTATCGCTCTTTTGAAGAAGATAACAAGCCATCAGCGAATACTGACAATACCCCGTAATCCATGTTCATGCACCCTTATTAGTTTCTATGGTTCTTGCTTAATTCAATTCTGTTTATGTGAATGTCTAAAACTGAATTACATCATATGATCAAATAAGTCACTGACCTATTAGGCCAGAAGAGTGCTAGAGGACGATTTGGTTGTCAAAGAGAATGTAGATTTGAATCAAACGGAGTCATCGAGCAGTAAAGACGAAGAGGTCACAGACAGCGAAGGATGCGAGGAACACAGCGACAAGAATTGGGAAATTGTTGTTGATTTATACGCCCTGCGTCAAAAGAAACATTTGTTCCATGTTATCAAAGCGCAGGTCGGTTGGGATGGCCATTTAGTGAGAATGGATAATACCTGGATGTCCAAGACTGTGTTTTACAAGTTGGTGCATGTCATCAAGGTGGTCAGTATAACCGCTTTAAAGATGTCCTCACGGCCAACCTGAAACATCAGCCGGGGTTCCTGGGAGTCAACAGCCTCCAATCGTACACTCTGGAACTCCAGCTTCAAGACCGCTGTTTGTAGATATGAAGAACACAGCTTCTAGTCAGCTAGGCTGAAATGTCACCAGCGGAGGCTTTGGGGCCCCGAAGATCTCGCCTATCTTCACTAGTACGATGCCTGTGGTCGAGCCTGTGCTTGTCCTGCTGGTCTCACAAGCCACAGAAAAACGCCAGAAGCATGGAATTCATCGACCCCGATGATTCACTCCATCATCAAATGTCTTCCTTTTCAGAAACAACTGACAATAACAAAATAAACATGCGTAGGGAAAGGATGTACCCGTTTTCGATCAATTCTAGCAAGGGTGTGGCACCCCTAGTAGAGAAAGTGTGTTTTAGTTTAACATACCAAGGAGGCCCTGGTGTCTATCCAAATTTGCTGCTGTTAATCCTTTAGTACAGTTATAATCGTGACAATTATCTCCTTTACCAGATCTAGCATTCAAACTTTAATTAACCTTGTTGCTTTGTTTTTTTACTTCATTTAGCCCATATTCATTGGTCAGCAATCTATACTATAACAGAAAATACTTTTAGTACTATAATTATAATCAACAACACTTCATAACTATTTTTGACATGAAGAGCTATGTAGCAAACAATAACATTATATATAAAGAATTTTAGATTTTGAGACAGGCTCGGAAGAAAGACTGCTAGTTTTTTGAGACGTAATTAAAGAAGGGGGATTTTTAGACCAGATGTTTATCACTGTTCGCGAACATTGTTTCGTTGCACAAAAAGAAATAAGTTGTTTCGTTGCAATAAGACAATGCTGTTTATTGACGACATCAAGCTTCGTTCTTGTTCTCGTTGCTTGGCTACCTACATTTTAGGGTGAAGTAATACTTGTTTGAGTAATGTTCTTGAGTAATGATCCTGTCCACAACTGTTAGAATACCTAATTATAATTTATGGAGAGTTGGCAACCGCCATGTTTTGAAGGAAGTGGGGTTATCGTGTGAACATGAAGTAAACAGTGACGTCAGTTTTGGCTTATACCTGGTAACGCATGGTTAGTAAGCATAGATAATCAAAGTGCAACTTATCTTGTTCAGATCATGGACTAAAAAAGCAGTAAGACACGTCTAAGATTTGCTTCGTAGTGGACAAAGAGGACAGAAATACCTTTACTCGAAACTGTTAATTCAATCGGTCATCCAAGATATTTTCAATATGAAGATGATGACGGTTGCCATCGCCATAAATACATTTACCTTTAATATATCTTATGTAACTCATTATAGTGATTGTGATAATTATCCTCATCATCACCATGTTAACACACATGTCCAAATAACATGTGTAATATAAAAGTCACATCCTGTCCTTACAACCATGAGACCTAGAACTATCTTTGAAGGATGCCCCTTTTGCAGTTGAAGACTTCTAAGCAGAATATATCTCGAAAATAAAGCAGACAGGAGTTAAGAGAATGTATGAAATTAAATCCGAAAGAGTCAAAATGTCAGGAAAATAACTGACTTTTTAGTGACATCCACAATTATTAACAGAAAACCTAAGAAAGCCACCATAATCCTAATTTGCCATAAGAGAACGCGAATTATGTTTTGAATTAGACACACCAGAGTCCATCATAGAATATATTAATATTAGTTAATAAGTTTGTTTATGTTATGTGAAGTTATATTCAGAAAATGAGAAGACAGATTAGATAGTTAAATTTTTAAACGTGTCATAGCTTACACAGCTTCAAAACTATATTATGAAGATTGGATTTTTTTAATATAAAATCAGAGGAAGATGTAAATAGGCCATTGCTGTCACAGATGGCAAGGATAAAAGTAAAAAGTATTAACTTACTAGCACGTTTGTTGTATGAGTGTCCTGTATATGTTATTAGTATTCTGAAGTAATTGGTAATGAAAATATTCAAATTGCAGGTTTGGTTTTTTTTGTCAATTTTTCGTTCGCACTTCCAATTCAAAAGCAAACGCAATACTTAAGTACGAATTTGCAATGCATGCCATAATGTTTTCTGACAATTGCCAAACCTTTATTACAAACGATATTAAGACCTTTTGACATGACCAATTAGAGCGGACACGTTTCACCCTTAAATTTTATAGCACGATTGTAGTCACGAGGTAATATTTTCGTTGATACAAAAAATCTTGGTACAACAGAAATCTAAATTATGTGCACTGTTATCAAAATAAACTTTTATTGCTTAGCTGTATTACAATGACGTAAAAGGAAGACACAAATGCTTTCAAAAATACCTAAGCTTCAATCGATCCCATTTCGAACAGACTTAAATTTAAGTGACAATTTTAACAACGTAAGCTAACGATTTCAAGCACTTACAAGCTATCCGTGTCGATTAGAAAGGATCCTGACAGAAATCTTTAGAGCTAGACTTAGACTGAATTTCATACACAGCCATACATTAAAATGTACATGACTGTAATTTGAAAATGTTTTATAAGAAGACTCACCAGCAATTTTTAGTCTACTGCAAGCAGACCGTTATACGATTAAATATTAATTGATTGATAATTTATCTGAATATATACTACACAGGAAGTAAGTATTTGTCTGTTATTTGCAATATATATTAAGACCCATATATGCCCATTTTCAGTCTACGCCAGGACTGACTAAATATCCTGGCCATATCTAATTACGACTCTAATACTGTTGCATAGCTGGTGATTTGATAGCCATATTGTAAACAGAAAACAAAAATGTAAATGAAGGTAGCACGTAATTAGAAAGTTAGAGAGTACCGTGACAAAAAAGAAGATAAGGTCTTAGTATGCGATATACAATGTATGACCCGTTTAAAGAGGGGCTTACGTGTGATGGTCTTTTCACATGAAAGATCTTCCACAGCCCGATTGGACAGGCCGTTGTCGCTGGTAATTTTGAGAACGATTTCTATGTCCACAAGAATTGTTTTTTAGGAGTCCTTATATCATAAGATTGAAATTCGATTAAATAACGATTGTGGTAGCTGCGCATGCGTTCTGGTCTTCATTCTATCTCGCATGTTAGGTGATTTGTATTTTAACTCAAAGAGAACAAAGGTTATTATCGTCCTTAAAATCATGATCGGGCGAGATCAATGTCATTTTCTCACGGATCTCTTCTATCCGTAACAGCTGATCAGAATATAAACATGAGTCTATTGCATAGATTGTTCTATAGGACCTTGGCTTGGCAAGTCAACACGAAATAAATACTTTGATATCTCCATGTAGACAGGCCATAAGATCAAGCTCAACTTTTGAAAAATTACAGCAAAAGAGCCCAAAATGAAACAGAAAAGAACAAAAGGTCATTAGTTGCAGCAAACATCATTAAAATATAATCCAATTATGAAAATTTTAAACAATCTTATACCAAGGCAGCTCTATTGCTACCTGATATCTTTTCACCGTTAATTATAATTTTATAGTTTTGTGTTTAATTTACATAACTCCTTTACCAGTCCATAACGTATTGTAATTGATTATATTAAAAAGACTGAAAATTTCTTTTAGTGCAACTAATGTACAAGATGTGATTGTAGTATTGCTACTACAATCTATTCAATTACTCCTGGTGTAACCTATCCTAGAAATTTCATTTTAATCAGTTAATAACTTTTGAGTTTTGTCGTAAGCAAGATAGAAATTATAGGAAGGAACGAATGCAATTGTTTGGCCTCCTTGACGTATATAATGCTACATTCAAGTGATACTCGACTTGACAGATACCTTCTGACCACAGCACAGCCTACATGAACGACTGCAGAACGTAACCAACCAAAACACCCAAAATATTATAAAACACACAATAATATTTTTTCCAATGAATTACGACTTTATATCAAACAATATGTATTATATTATTTTTATCAAATCTACATCTTAATTATTTTTGTTTATGCAAAACGTAGTGAATTTACATAGTAGTAGGTAACTGTTTCGAGTTACAAGAATGCTCTTAACTTAGCGACATGTCATATCAGGCCAAAACTTAGCTTTAAGTTCATAAGTCCATCTATTATATTGGAAATGACATTGAAGCCAGATCGCTGTTATGATCCTTGCCTGCAAACGACTTTCAATATTATCCTGCATACCTGTTGAAATAAAATATTAATCTGTATCCATAGTTATGTCTTGGCACTAAAGACGTTTACTAGGATTCGCGTTTTAATCATCTTCAACACTTAATCATCACATGACATTAGAGGTCGTCCCTTTTTATTCCCTGTGCTGTAATTGGTACAAAATTCAAGGCTTATAGAATTGAAAAAACTGCGAGCTTAGGCCTCGGGTAACGCACATATCATACTTTATATTAGCTGGTAAACTTAATCGACGTCATTAACTAAAGTATTACTAAGATGAAAAAATCACTTGTGTTTATATCTAAAATTTTCTATTTATTTAATGAATGAATATAAAAATAGTAGACGTGGGGTATCTAACAACTTCATGTGATACAGAAATGGGATAAATATGAGGTCTTCGTTTATCGTATAGTGAAGTAGGAGTATAATTGGTTTTAATCCTATTATAAACATTTATATAAGCCTTCGTTTTATTTGCTCTGACTTTAGTTCACAATCAGCCCAAGGCGACCCTAATCAACAAGGTCAACTTGCCCGAGAGGAACGTCGACGATCGTCATGGCATGATCTTGGTAGTTACTTTCGCATACCAGGAAAAGAAACACACCCTCCCACGGGGCCAGAGGGGGCAGCAGCTATTGAAGGAGTTGACAAATCGGTATGTATTCTAGACATGGAAAAAACATTGATGATTTTGTGTTGGTATTTTTCATTGCAATTCATACCACAGTTTATTATCTTAAAGACGTCAAATAAGGGAAATGGTAACGCCAAATTGCAAAATTGCAAAATTGCTACAGAAACAATGATGAGAATGGTCTTACAATATGCTTGCACTTGCTCTGACAAACATTTTCTCTACAATGGAAAGTAAAACGAGGTTGAAAGTCTAAGTTTGTTGTCTGAGCCATTACAATAAATTGTGATGTCCTGAATTTATCCTGGTTATGGCATAGTTATGAAATAAAGACCCAGTCTTCAGTCCTACTCAAATTGGTCATCTTGTCACCTGGCGACCAGAAGTATCTGTCAACGCATATACAATGTTCTTGACAATTGTTTCATGTATTAAGCTTATTTTTATAGCATCAATCTTTCGCATTGTCTTATCTTACTATAATATCTGTTTGATCTGAGTAAACGTGGCTCTCCATATTGGATGTTCAATTCTGTTGAAAATGGTATTTGCCAATGTCTTCTATCGATAAACGGAAAAGGCGATTTAACTAATTTGACATAACTATTGTAAGCGACTTATTTTGGCATGGACTCTTGACAGAACCAAAAATGAAGCAATGAAAACCAATGTTTTAACATGTTAAAATGAACAGCAGGTGAGATATTATTTCTAAATCACCTGCTTTCTTGATACGCCAAAAGGGAATGGAATTTTTCTTTTGAAAATCTCTCTAACAGTAGACGTCACTCTTGATGTAAATTCACTGTCTGGTTTTCCATTTCTGTATTAATACTTTTGAGTAATACGATGTTATGAGGGTCTGTATCCTTTAATTTGAAACTTATCAGGGGTAAATATCACATTATTTAGACCACATAAACCAAAGTGTTATCTGAAGTTTTGCTAATCCCTAGAGTACACGATTTCTCGGTATTGGATGTTAATAGTCACTTCAAAATAATAAATGCGATGAAACTAGCGCAAAACAAACTGTCAACATTAGAAAGGTTACGCTACAGCTCACATTCCCTTTTGGATCTATAATCATTGATCTATGAACATTTTACATCGCTAGTAAGTTTGCATGCACACTTTCTGGACACAGCATTAATAGCAATACCTCAGGTTTACCTTGGCAACTCTTCAGAAACGTTCCTTTTTTATGTTTATCCACTTTATTAAACTATTATCTTTTATCTACGTTGTCATTTGTTCATTCTTTTTGTTTTCAACTGAGATCTCTCTCTCTATATAAAGTAATCTCGATGACTTTTTATTCTAATTTAACAAAATGATTGAGAATTTTATAGACACAAAGTTAACAATGACTTGTTATTAATTTGTCAAAATTTATTCAGACTTTGCGCTCACAACCTTTAAAACTCAAAATTGTACATCAACCGATGTGATATTGCGAGACCGATAATTACGAAAAGATATTTCAAGTTATTGATATCAAGAAATTCATCATGTTATTACTTGATATCCGAGTTTTGATTATGGTTTTCGTCAGTGCTATTTATTTAAGCGTTGTCCCTTACATATCTGCGAGCGGAGAGAGTTTTATTGCTATGTGAAGCATTAGCATATTGAAAAGGGCATCTACAAGCATCCAAATTTGAATCGCCAGAACCAAATGCTAAAGGTATTCATTTACACGCAAAAATAATAGTTAAGTCCTGCTATTACAGGCCACAAAGTGTAAACAGTAAACCAACACGTTTAATCTCATTATATCAATACATTTACCATTGCGAATTTGTGAGCGAGCAACGGGTGCAGCAGACTTGTATCTGACCACGTTTGTTTACGAACATACTCTTCATAATAAGCACTACCCCCTGCAGCACCACCAGGCTCAGATTGGACACAAGCGTGTGTACCACCTAAGCACTATTCTTAGGCCCATCACAAAATTCACGTGTAAGCTTTTTTTATTTCAGTATCATAACATTTTGTCTGTTCTGTTATCGCATGGGTTTTGTCAAAAATCACAGGACAGGAATAAAAAGGTTCTATATGACTCAGTAATGCTGCTTGGTACAATTATGCACTACCAAAGCTTCAGTTTAGACTAAATTTGATATAACCTTCTAATCTGAGGTTGATAACAGCGTCTTAGGAAACAGCATCTAGACCACAATTTTTCTTTTGTACTCCTACGTTTACCAGTCATTTTTCATTAGCTTTTCCTTAGCAAAACTAGTGTCCAGAATATTAATTATAAGGCACTTATTTCTAACCAAATTTGTTATGTATCATTATTAGAAATTCCAGAAACTTTAACTGTTTATGCAAATCTTTTCAATGTAAACATCAATATGTTTAGCATTCAAAAATCAAGTAGGCAAGGAAAGAAAAACTTCGAACTATTAAGTGACTATTTCATTGACTCAGGGCATTTGTTGACTCAGATGTAAAAGGAGGGTTGTTCGAGCATTTTTTGATAAACCTCTATTTCCCTCTGGGTAATGTGAGACAACAGTCTGTATAATATTCCCTTCTTTAAATCTGTACAATAAGGAATTTCATCTGAGGAAAAAGAAGGTGTAAGCTTGCAGAAATAGCTGGTATTCTGAGTATAGAATCTTTCTAAAGAAAGATAACCTGATAGCAAAACAACGATTTTTTGCAATTTAAGAGTTTTGCTTTTTAGTCGATGGTTCACCTCTAAACGTATAACGTACTTTTAGGCATTTGTTGAAATGACAATCGTATTCACGGAAGAACAACCATATCACCGACAGTCAGAAATTAGATTGAGGATGTTCGCCCTCATCATTGGTCAAACAAGCTCTGCTGATCTGATTAGATACTAATCTCAAGAGATTTAAGTTAAAATGTCCGATCAATCCACTCTTTCTAATCTTCAATTTTAATATGATCGTGTTCTTCAGCTTGATTGTTTTACATATGGATGACAATGGAATAGTTTTTGAAGTTCGTTACATGACATGAGAGAGTGGTCATTCTTTACGAAAAAACAAGGGATCGAAATAAGCAAATTTTGGATCCCCGGTGTTACCTTTTAAAGCAAAGGACTTTAAGTACTCCCCTTTGCACATTGACATGTCTCAGAAGTGCTGTTTGTGACCAGTTTTACAATAGAATTAAGCATGAAAATAAACACAACTTTCACCAGCACGACGTTTGCCTCCAATTTCGAGTTCCGTCAACGGGCGTCCGACAAAATATAGGTTCATACGTTACCTCTTCATTAAGTAACACCACAGCCATAAGCACTGCTTCAAAACAGGACATGGAAACCAGTTAATCGACAGGAAAAGTTGGCAGCAATTGGTAGTTAGTTCCATGACGAAAAGTTCGGTATTTATCGCTGGTAACTTTTAACAAAACGTTTTTAAAAATATTCACTTTGCAAAAAAGAGGGGCAATTGTCCCCAAGCCACCGAGCTACTACGGCCCTGATAAATGTGTAATTAATTTTGGTCCTCGATTTCAAAATTGTGACGAAAACCTTTCCACAATAGTTTAGTGGTAAGAGGCTCGTTAATGGAAGGCAACTGAACTTGTAAAGCGCCCTTTACTCCGTCTCCTCGTGATGTTAGAATGTAAGGAAAGACTTCTCTCTCTTTAATTCATAATGATGTTTACTCGAGCGTTTTCCTCAGTTGTCAAATGATTCGATCACTCAACATTGTCCTTAAAGAAGTAGAGGTAGAAGACGTTGTGTAGTTAGCCAAGCACAGCATTGACGCAAAAAGCTTTGCAAACGAAAATCAGTGTATGGAGTCGTAGTCTGGTTAAATGCGCATGTGTTATGCTTTTCGTAAAAAGCTTTCCGGTCTTTTTTTACCATACTCCCTTTAACTCATGCTGGTTAATTTTATATTTGTTTCCATTATTTACTTTTTATCCAGCAGTCTACAAAAACATCCAACGGGCCTGATGCATCTGTGTCTGGGGGAGTAATCCAAAACAGAAATGCTTCCGGTCGAGGTGCTTCCTCCGGAAGCGGCCCCGGAAAATCATCACTCGGAAGGACAGCCAGTGCAGGATCCGCAGACATGCGCATGAGGCAGATGAGTTCTCAATCTAGAGGTGTTGATGTCAACAGTCTCAGGAATGGGCAACCACGGTATAACTCTTCAAGAAATGGGCCTTCAAGGAGCACATCGCGAACAGTTGCTGGTTCTGCACCATCATCTCTGTCTTTGCCCGGAGCGTCCACATCAAGAACTGTCACTTCAGTAGTAATTGATTCTAGATCTCCTTCGACGGGTTCGGCCTTTTCTAGAGTTCAGTCGTCTTCTCAAGTGGGCGGTCACCACCAAAGCCAGTCTGGATTAACAACACAAGGTGCTCATTCTCATGCATCTCACGCTTCGCTCTCATCAACGCAAAGTTCGGGACCACACGGCTTTCCAAATTCTCCGAAATTAGGAGGCGGAGGGCATACATCCCACTCCACGTTAGGAGGTCACAGCCAATCCTCCTCGACTCACAGTAGCATGACCGGGCACTCCTCGTCCTCTGCAATACCACACACAGGATCTGCAGGGCATACTCAAACTTCTGGTACTCATCCTGGAGGGCTGTCAGCTACGCATGGCTCTGCGTTAGGAAACAGGGGAATTTCAGGAAGTACCCATCATAGTTCAACTTCTGCTGGTGGTACTTACAATTCTGGTCATGGATTATCAATCGGTGGACCACGTAGTGCTTCGCACGCACAGTCGTCCCCAAATCTCTCTCAGCATACTACAGGACCCAATACTCATAGTCATGCGCCAATGAATCATTCAGCGCCTTCAAGCAATGCATCATATCCATCCATTGTAAACCACCCTAGCTATTCAATGACAAACCAATCTATTTCAAGTGGCAGTGCGCAGTATTCAGTAAGTGGTAGCTATGCTGGTATGAATAATCAGAGTGTTCCTGTTACGGGAAGCCATTCCTCAACGTCATCTAATCTAAGCCTTGGTAGTTACTCAGGTCATCACCCCTCAGCTGGTAACCCTGGTTATATGGGTATCAGTAGCAGTTCTATGCCTTCAGTATGTTCTCAGTTGAACCATACAAATCACTCTAGTGTAACTGGTTCCACAGGATTCAGCAATCAAGGATCCTCTGGTAGTCATTCCAGCTATAGCAAAAACACTGCTAATACGACTGTGACAATAATAGGAACAACTCCTCAAAGTTCCACTTACACTCATGCCTCTTCATATGGTAATCCGCTTTCCTCTGGACCAGCCGTTGCCTACTCTTCGACAAGCTCTCTTCCTTCTCAATCAATAAGTTCCCAAGGGCACGCAACAACTTTTCAGCCCAATCAAAACTTTGTAGGTGGTGTTGGACCAAGATACACACCTCCAAGGGCCAGCATGTATGAATCCTCGCCAGTTGATCAACGATATATTGATCGGAGTCGTTCAGTCGGCGTTAATGTACGTTCAGGTGGCAGCAGTCAGCAGGGAAATACTGTCATGGACGGAAGATTGGAATCACAAAGGGAGCAGGCAAGAGGTGGCAGGGGTAAGTTAATGAAACTTCAAGCTACCCAAGAAAAGAACGTGACATTTCTTGTCTTTTGCATAGAGAAAGCCTTTCTACTGGAATTTTTCCCCTCTTAAGATAGAGTAAATGAGATATTAAGGACTAAAATTCAATAAAGATTTTTGCTTCAAATTAGCTGCATTCATTACACCACAGAAATGGTTTAAGGTCAGCATATTACTTCTTATATAGTAAATATTCTACAGCAATGACAGAACAGAGTTTGTGTGAAACAAAAAAATCAATAAATGTTAAATATATACTATTATGTTTTGACTCAATTTCATTTGGACACACAATTAATTGTTATCCTTTACTCCTAATAGAGTTACCTTTTTTACTGATAGTTGTAATACAATTCAAATTTTTGAATTCAGAGTAAGATATGTAAAATAGCATCTTTACATGTGCCTAGTTTGGTGTCAACAGGCTTAACAACTACTAAGAAAAAAGTTCATGCAAACTATTCCGTTCCAACGTATGCAAACATACAAACATACAAAACTTTCACCTAAGCATTACCTTCCGATTGAAAAAGATTAAAACATTTTCTATCGCAAAGTGGAAATGACTGAGAAATTCACCATTTTACGAAGTATGCTCTAAGGTAATTTCTCCCTAGAGTCCAATCATTTCTGTTTGGCCTTTTAAGACTGTGTGACCATCAACTCACAGAAAATGTTCCATTTGAAAAAATAGTTTGAAAATATATCCTATTCAGGTACTCAAGCTTTTTCCCTCTTTGCCAGTGACTAAGTTATCTTTAGCACAAAGAAAACTTTCCACTTTTCAACCCTTTCAAGATAAATATATTGCAGAGGACGGCCTTCCTATCAAAATGTCAGTGTTTGTCCGTGCATTAGTGCTAGTTTCTTGCTCCCTTTGTCTGCATTTTTTTGTGATTTGTCCTAATCTGTTGAATTTACTACTGAGCATAGAAAGCATAAAGGTTATCTTACTAGTGTAGGGGCTGAAATCCGCACATGTAGAAGTGTGATGTATTTTACGTCCTCTTGTTGTTGGTCTTTTAACTTTCAGTGTTCTAGATTGTTTGGCTTTCCTAGCTTCAACGACAATGACTAAACCTTGAATATCTATGTAAGCTGAAATACTCTGGTTTCTAAGTTTGAACGTAACAACACTTATCTTTGCAGTGTTTTCGTAAACATAACCGTTTGTGTACTCACCCTATTTTGTATAGGACATTATGCCGAGGACGAAATGGAGATTTTGAATGGAAGACAAACTCAGCAATATTATGACCATATGATAGCCCAAATAAATGAACAAATAGCCAGAGCTGTTGACCGTGGTCAATCCCCTTACGCTATCTATGCCATGGATGAAGATGAAGAAAATGATTGGTGTTAGACAGTGCTTCATATCTTGTCGTATTCACATCGTCATAGCCTTGGTACCAATTGAAGCAACATTGATTGGATTGAACACGTGACGAAGGTACATGTTAGGAAGAAGGTATTAAGATTAAAAAAAAACATTGCTTAATGAGGATACCATAGAGGAGTGAATAAGGACTGATTAAATAAGCGTTATTTACAAGACTTTGCAATTCAGTTGTAGCTACCAAAATCTTAAAAGTAGAAACAAAGTCCATGAGCTAAACTGCGTTTTCTAAGGAATACGATTTATGGAAACGGTTACGTTGGAATGCCTCTTTGCTATGCGCAGACTTTAAACTTAAACACGATTGCCCAATTGCAAGTTCAAGAAAGGGCTGAAATCGATTATAACGAAGCTGAGCTTTGAGTACAAGATAATATTTATTGTGTACGACATTCAAGCGAAATAGGCGTTGGGTTGGCAAACGTAAAAGAACAATAACTACTCATAACATTTAATAGGATATACGCTAGATGTCATACATCCTCAGTTGCTTTATGCTTCTAGCTACTTACAGAAGTGCCACGCAAAGCCCGTCTGTGAAAGTGACAATACATATCTTTCTATTAATATTACTCTGGAAACTACAAGATGAGCAAGATGCCAAAGATTTTTGGCAAGTTAACTTCACGATTATTTTTTATTCATTCAAGATTGGGAGAGGTCCCTATAATGCTGAGATTTTTGCCTACAACAGGACAAGGATAGCCATACTATTTCCATATCAAAAACATTACGCGATGTTTTGATAATGGTGACAAATTCATACACGATATTGTGTGATGATGAAAATGGAAGTGTCACATATTTCGTACGGCAGCTGCTCTGCATCAAAGAATATATGTTAACGTAGACATTTCTCCACCTCCCATATTTTCTTGGTTGAATTGCAATTCCAATCTGAAGTTACAACAATGCCCAAATTGACGTCTAGCAAGTAAAACTAATGGCCCGAAAAACAAGAAAAAATATTTTTGGCAGTTGTTTTAACTCAGTGTGAATACGTTATTCATTAGTACAATCACTTATCTTGAATACTTTTCATCTGATCAATTAATTGATTGATAGCTTGTGTCCACTCGCTTTAAACACTGGTTACATTACACAATGTATAGTATGATATTATGATAATGATTGAGTCTAGCAAGTTTTAGTGCATTAAAAGACACCCAGAGGTAATTTAGGGTTTGGCTAGACACTTTTTTGCAATTATCAGATCGCATTAGGGTACACAATGATAGTGTCTTAATGGAACAACGCTACACTAACAATTGTCCAATGTTTTGCAAAGTAAGAAAACATTTTCCTCTTGCTATTTTCGTGTTGTATCAAAATACATAAATGTGCAAGTTCATATTTTCAAGCAATCCAAGCCCCACTATGGAATTAAAGAAAAATGCAATACATACCATGGCATCTCATATCCGTACTACACAAACCTGTTTGTTTTCCGAGAAAAATGTACATTCATTTCCTGTTTCGCTATTGCACTTGCCTAACGAACGAATCGATAGCAGGAAACAAAACAACAGTACTAACCTTGAGTTGTTCATCACGCCCAGATCAGATTAAATTAGGTCTTCCAAACCGGACCTCTAAACGTTCTCTAAGCGAATTGGGTTTAAAAATTTTGGCCTTTGGGGAAGCTTGACCGTCATCTTAACCTACAAGATCAAACTTGTATTTTAGCACTATCCATGTGAAGTCGTCAAACCACCCACCTCGAGCCTTGATAATGACTTTGAAAGAGTCGTATTGTTCATGAGTAAGTTAAAAATATACCAACTTAGGATCGCAACATTTGTATTGGAAAACTGTCGTCAAAACCTATATATTGGCCTCTTTGTTTTGTCGCAAAAGATACTGCAGTTAATTTAAAAGAATAGTTTCCTAACAAATCCCAACCAAAAGAGAGTAGAATTTGACGGTCTTTTGTCCGTAAAAAAAATTTCTTTGTACTCTAAGGTCTTTACATTCAAGCAATTTTATTGCACGTGGCTTCATTCATTTGATCCGAAATTTAATATGCACATTATCACACATGATGGATCAACGGACAAACAATACACATGACAATTGTACTATACGGGAGTTAAGTCTCAAAGGCATTTTCAGAGGACAGTATTCATCTCCCAGGCAAAGCTAAAAGCTGCGGTATTTTAAGTTCATTTGCAATAATTTCTCTGTTGTAAACAAACTCGAACATGAGTCTAGTAACATCCATAAATGTAAGAGGACTGACGGCGTATTATTCGTATCAAACGTGATAAAAACAAACGAAACAAAATGAAACAAAACAAAACTAATAAACATGATCATTTTTAAGTTGAACTTGTATAATATTCTACTCGTATACTAAAGTCCGTCCATACGTCATGTTAAATGTTCAAAGTCATTTTGATGAATGTCATCAACCTATAGATGCAACGAAGCCGTTTTGTTAGGTTTCTTATTCTGTAGCTAATCTCCTTAATTTAAATTGAATAAGCTGCTAAGATACGATGTTACGTGTTAATTTTTCCTTATTCAAATTGGCTTGATAGATTGATTTATAACATGTTTTATTGGATTGTTTTAGCCAATACCTTCCCTCTTGAAATGTCCACCCCTTTTCTGATACATATCTAACAGATTTGTTACAAGAAATCTTCAATTTCAGAGAGAAACATTTAAGAGGTCATAGGATGGTACTGCAAAGGAAAAACTGTTTGCACTTTCGCAGAATCTTGCGATATGCATCACTCGAAGACGGTTTCGTTGGTTTCATAAAATATTTCCATTGTTAGTTATCACTGTAACAACGAGGAATATCATTTGCTAATAAATGATATAAGTATGTACGATAGCAGATTCACAAACAATTCCTATGGAGCATTTATGACAGTGGTGTGCACTTTAGAAACGCACAGTATTTACAAAATTATGTAGGCATAATCTTCAGATTATTTGTTTCTGAGTGTTCTGTGGAATGATCTAAAGTGCAGAGGACCTACAGGATTTGCCTTGTCATTTGTCATCAAGAACTATAGTCATCAATGTATAAAGTAGTCTTTTCACTAAAAACAATACTTCCTTTGCTTTGAAAACTTGGAAGCAATTTAATTTATTCGACGACTCTTGTAGATCACACTTTGTGTGTTATCTGAAATTTATGATAATAAGTACTTATTGTAAATAAGACAGAATTCTTTTTTATTTTCAAATGCCTTATGTAAGTATCTCAGAAATAAATGATACATGCCTTTGTAAATGAAAACTTGCTGGCTTCTCGTTAGAATGATTTTATTGACTTCCCTATTATCTTATTTTGACACTAGTTAGCATTAGAGTGTTCACCTTAATTTACGTGACTGTTATTTATCGATAAAGTTGCGGACAAGTCGGTTGTTACAAGAAAAATGAAGCATACTTCGTTTTTTCTCTCTTCATCTCCTACCCTTGTGACGCGATTTGAATAATCTTTCTCCCTTCTTGTGCTTTTTGTATGTCGTCTATTTTGTTAAATACTTTTATAAATGAAAACGTCGAGGGCATGAGCAGAAGAGGGAGACCAAGAAAGAATTAGGTAGGTGATTTGAAAGCATGGATGAAGAAAAGTGTTGAGGATTGCATTAAAGAGGGGAAACAGTGAAAGCTACCGAGGAATAACGCGAAGAAATACAACCGTTCCGATGATCAGAAATGATCACGGGAATGAACTAACCTTACCTAGTTTTACTCATGAATAATTACAGGGCCCTCGTTGATAACAGCACTTCATGTGTTGAAGAGGTTACCCTGTACCAGCATTGAAATTATTATTATTTCTTTAGCACATCCGATAAAGAAATGAGTTATCTATCTGCAATTGAAGCTGCCTTTTCACCTGCAGTATTGTTTGCAACAGGTTCCCTATGTGATATAAGCATTAACCTGCATTTAATTGATAACGAATTGATAGACGGAAAGATTCCAATTCAGTTAGAGAGTTGCTAATTATTCATGATCACCTTGAAAATTTCTGGCATTGCGCTAAAAACATGCTTTTTTCTTCTGACACTCTTCAGAGTATGAAACGTCAGAAAGGAAAGTATATGTATATGGCAACCTATTTATACGAAACATGTAG
>JANTCA010084779.1:0-14215 GCA_024741275.1 Chironex yamaguchii | reverse complement strand
TAACGTTTCGAATAATTCTTCTTCAGAAAACGTATATATATATATATATATTTATATATCAAAAGAACACTGGTAAGGGAGGAAAACAAGGAAAAATGACAGAAGACAACAAACATGACAAGACTAACAAATAACAGGAAGAAGATACAGGGAAAGTACCATGGAGGCATGATAATATATATATAACATTAGAGGAAAGAGAAGAGAAGCAAGTGAGCTGACATAAAGATAAAAAAAACATATGGAGACAAAGAAAGATGGGACTAAAGTAAATAATAAATTATTCAGTAGCTTCGTCTCTATATCATTGGAATACATACATCAAGTAAAATAAGACAACACGCAGTGGCTTATTAAACTGAAACAGAATGTTTCAAAGTTTGAATGTAAGTATTTTTCTCTTACCACCAGTCCTTGTAAAAAGTCCTGTCACCAAACCGTAAGATCTCTGCTAAAATGTTGAAGAAGGAGTGGAAGAAACCATAAAAGAACAAAAGCCACATGAGGTGATTTGGAACCTGAAGGTAACATGAAAATAAAATAAAAAATGAGTCATTCATTGATTCAATTTATAAACACATGCAGGTGGCAAGTCTCACAATCAACAAATCAACATCTCGTTTCTCACATTACACCTAAAAACCTATCTCATTTCAGGAGTTGTAAACAGACTTAACAGTAGCACAAAACTTACAGCAAGTTTCATGATCCTTTCCAAACAGCGAAGGAAGTCTAGTTCCTGAAACGAACAGAAGAAAACATACGTGCTGTTTACCTTGTCGAAGAACATTGATGGCAACTGGAATTGTGCAAAAGGCAAAATATTTATCAAAAACTATTTATCAAAATCAACCCATTATTAACTAATTACATTAACGTCGTTACAGCCAAACTTTTCCTTACACAGAATCAGTGTCTTTGCATCGTTACACACTCCTGTTCTCTGCAGTCCACGGCAATTATTTGTGAGGTGGGTAGAAGGCGTGGTCTCCATCAATCAATACAAAGTGCCAAGACTAAAAGTTGTCAATAGCTATGATTCTTGCTTACTTGGTCTGTAAAGGGTATTCTTGGCATTACAGCATCAGCTTAAATTACCAAGCACGAGGACTTTACTCAAAAATAAAATTGAACTGAAATAAACAAGACGTACCTGAAATGGTTTCAGTGAGTTCTTTATGGTTGGAACCATCCACTAAATTTGGAAGTAAACATATGACAGTAAAGTTAACCATAGATATACTTTTTAACTCAATAAATCTAAAACAAGTACATTGTTCCTGCTACATTTGCCCAATGTAAGCAAGGGTGCAGCTACCAGTCTACTATCAAGTAAAAAGTAAACTACACTAGCTTATCATTATGCTAAAAATGTTAAAATGTACTTATAAAATAACTGACAAAAATAACCCTGTCTACTAGCGTTCATTTGGGATCCCAGTTTATCGGGATCAAAGCAGGTATCAGGATTCAGTTAATTTCCTATTGGGATCGGGATTGGGACTAGTACGGTACATATAAGAAGTACTTTGCAGGATGATTGACCTTCATGAAGTTAATATTTTCATCTGACTATAGTACATTACCTATCAATGGTCTAGCAAGCTCATTTTTTCAGTCCTGGGACGTTAGCCCTGCAGATTTAATGTAGTATCATAAATGTCTTTTTCTTTCCTGTGAACTACTTGTCAAAGCAGGTATCAAACTCACACAAAAAACACACATATCCATGTCATGTGGCTTTAGACGTCTAGTAAAATCAAGGATGTTTACAGTCATACGCGCAGCGCTATGTAAAATACAATAAGAGTCTGGGTCTAGTTTCAAGTACAAGTCATTTTATAACTCTGCATCTTGGCAATTTTGACCTCAACACTTGCTATATGGCAAGTATAAATACTTGTCAAATTAAGTAACTAGTGACAGAATTTCTTTCAAAACTATGAAAACCTATGACTAGAATGCATTTTAATATATCTTAAAGGAAAATGTTCAAAAAGTGATACATTTCAAATCCGTTGATTATGTAAAATGTATACTCTACCTGTTGCCCTAGTGCAAGCATCAACCCAGACAGGAACAGCTGGCAAGAAAAAAACCCAGAAGTTTTAAAAAGCAAGTAACAGTATATAAAAAGGAAAAAATAGGCTATCAAATTAGATAATATCAAAGATGCATATATAATGGCATAGCTGGAAAGCAGGACCTTAATGATAATTGTGTCGTATATACTGGCAAGTTATCTTGTCAAAATATTTGTTATTATTATTAAATCTTAATTTAAATTATCAGAGAAAATCCAACAAATATAAAGCCCTTTGTGAAGATCTTGCAGAAAATTATAATGTCCACATTATTAATTTGAGTATGACTTCAATTGGAGGGATAGCAAAGGACAGTGTCTGTTTTATTGTTACATTGAGGCGACTTAATGTTAATAATCATGATTATTTGTAATGTAAAATGATTGGCTGTATAATACGATCTTCTTATTTTCTATTTTGTCGATGTGAACAGGACTGGACTGATCCTGAGGTTTTATGCTGGTCTTTTTTTTTGTCGTGATCATTTTTACTACGATTTATGGCACACATTGTAATTGACTTGGACATGCCTTCCTGCAAGTGACCATCCAAATGAATGCATTGAGTCAAAAATAAATTTGAAGTTTAAAAATTATCATTATTATTGTCATTATCATTATTATTATTATCATTATCATTATTATTATCATCATCATTATCATCATCGTCAAAACATTTTCCTCTCGCTAATTACAATTCCAACATAAGCCATGCATCAACACAGCACTTGTGCCAGTTATTAAACCTGGTGAGTCTTTTAAATATCTGCGTCGCTATTTCAACTTTGAAATGGACAATGAAGAAAACAAATGCCAGCTCCAATCATCTCTCTCCAATATGCTGGAAAAAATTGACTCTTTACGCATTCTTCCCAAGAACAGACTTCTTCTTTACCATCGTCATGCCCTCTCTAAGCTATCCTAGCATCTTACCATTGCTAATCTGTCCAAGACATGGGTAACTGAAAATCTTGACAATGTTGTAGTTATATACATCCTATAGTGGTTTGATCTCCCAATTAGTGCTACTCTCAGTGGCATAAGTCTTCCCTGTAACCAATTTGGTTTCAACCTCCAGCTTCCTTCTGTTAAATATCAACAATGCCAAATTGTCCTGCGTACTGTTCTAAAGAACTTATTAAATGATTCCATCAAATCTCTTTGGAAAAATACTAGCTCTGGGCTCTGGTATGCATGTACAATATGATACATACCAAAATACAAAGCACGTTCTGAAGGCAATTTGCCAGGATCATAAAGAAAAGCTTCAAACCACTTTAACGTCTCACAGCTTCATCATTACTTTTCTCCTCAGTCACTCTTTGAAATCTGTAGATTCTCTTTGGCCTTCTGCACAAAGTAAACTACCTAAAACATTTTTAACTTTACGGTTAGGTACCTCAGTAACACACTAGCCACTAGAAAAAATCTCACTTTGTGGAATCTTTCCCAAACGGCTGACTCTTTTTTTGCTTTCAGCCAGAGTCTCTCCTTTATATTGTGGCAGGCTGTAGAACGTATCTCAATGAAGACCGTTACACATGGAGACATAACTTGGCACTTAACTTTATGGCATCATCCATGCAAAGCTTCAAAAACTGTACTTTGTATGTTGACTTCCCAAACTATCTTTCCCCTTGCATTGTCACTGGTGATGAACTGCATCCTGATATGCTCATTCCCACAGCTGATAACACTCTCTACATTGTGGAACTCAGTGTTGGTTTTGAAACAAATATTGACAACAACGCCAAGAAGAAAATCTGAAAAATATCGCTACCTCCATGTAAACCTTTCTTCTAAAGACTGCCAAGATAAATTTATTAACCTGTCCATAAGTTCTCTTGAAATCGTGTAACTCATTCATCCAGATGTGTAATGATTTAACTATCGACATACAGCATCTTAATTACATGACAGTTAAACTAACTACTATAATCATCCGTACGACCTACTACATTTTCTGCATGCGCAACAAACCTTGGACTAACCTGGACCTTCTAGATTACTAATTTATATAGTGATCTTTTTATATCGTCATCATCTTTAACCAACAAGAGTGCTAGCTGTAACTGAACATTACATTCAGTGATGAGTTGGGTATCAGGTTAGGACTTCCGGGACTTTGAGTAAAATGAAGTTATTAATAAATCAACATTGCTTCTGGGTCAACCCTGATATGGGATGTTTGTACCTGCTCATGGCTTTAACAATTGGTTTAACAGCAAAATCATTGGTAACAAGGCGATAAATTCTTTTTCTTACAAAGTCGATGAAGCACTTGATTTATCAGTGGCTACAAATCACACAAAGGTCAGGTTGAAGATCCCCAAAATACAATTGCTTGAGTGGCAAAAGGGATTACAAATTCAACAATTCATCTAAACAGCACTGACACACAGCTTTTAAGCTCTATGAACATAAGATGTACACTTTACAGAACATTTGAACCTCAACCGTTTCAATAATCCAATCTATATATTCTATTTAAATTAACAACTATAAGTGCTGTTCATTGAATAACAGCTACAAAGACTTTGACAATCGGTTTACAGAAGATACTTACATATTCTGCTATTCTTCTTAGGAGGAATCTTATTCTTATCTTTGGACTTCGTGGAAAATTAAGTTCATAGCAGAAGGTTGGTGCCAACATGTAATAGTATAAGTCTACACAAAAAAGGATGAAAGGTAGCTTACAGGAAAATTAATAATCAAAACTATTGTGGTGAGACAGCTATAATGACATCAAGGATTCAGAGCTTGTAGAATGTGACTTGTCTTGCATGCTGCTTCGATAATTGGACAAAGGGGGAAAATGTCCTAGCTCACGGGCCCTAAAGAGACTTCTGACAACTTTTAATACAATAAGAGGAAAATTAATACACATATAATTGACAGGGCTATTGCATGCGACAAAATGGGGACCCATAGGGACTAAACACCAGCCTGGGCCACATTATTTGGCCTCCAAGGGACCCACAATAATTTGCAGGATGAGAGTGGAACAAAAATGTATGGGAGTATCATTTTACTGGACTAGTGCATGGGCATGGCAGCTAATCCATCATGACAGCTAATCCATCATGACAGCATAAAATTGTCTCAGTACTTTTCATATGAATTTGTACAGTGACCTTTGACAGTAAACATAAAAGCTCTTGTGAAATATGTGGTCATCCGTTAAACATCACAAACACCAATTTCCTGACAAAGTGGGACAGATCCTATAAGCTTTAGACTTCTCTCCATGGTATGTGGTTCATATGATAGTGAAGCTAAAGTGATAAGGATGCACTCAAACAAAATTTCTGGGACAGTTTTCAGGCTTTTGGATGTAGACCACATGTAGAAAAATCCCTTGAAATACTTCTTGTCCTTAGCACGAAAATTCCTCTTGTTGCTGCAGAGGCATTTGTCTGACTATTTCTTTGACAAATATTACATCAATATCATATAACTTTTGGTAAATATATAATACATTAATGTTTTATAAATTCATTAGACCAGATTGGTTACCTGTCTGATTCAAGTTGCTTGGGTACTTCACTAAATCCTTTTCCTCTTTCCTGTTTGCAGAGGCATTGTCTACAACAAACGATAAGACACAAAAATACTACAAAAACATTTGTTGTCACAATGACAGGCACTCTATAATGTAGAGGAGTAAGGAATGAGACCAAGTGTCAGCAAGCTTAGGAGAACCTTTTTCAAAGGTTTTACTTGCAGACTAAACAATCAATGGGTATATTAATGTGTTTTCAAGAATTTGCTATCAGAAGGGCAAGAGTAAATATGTATTCTGTGTAGGTCAGGCTGTGGTCGCAGAAATGTTTCGGTTTATGTAAATTTATATATATATACACTATGTTGCCAATCCATCAGACAAAGAATGAAAATTTTCACCATATTTTTGTGATCTGATGCAATGCAATTATTATAACAGTCAAATATCCAGCACTCAACTTGGATACAAGACATACCATCTCTTTTCTTCAAGGAGTTTTGTTCTTCTCTGCACCATGCATTTACCATAGCATATGATATTAGTTTAACCCAGCAAGCAGTATACCAAAATAATGCTATTGTAGACCACCCTTTAAATAAGAATAAAATTTAAGAATAACAAACACTGACAAAGCAGCAGCAAACAAAACCAATGCATGACTAGCTTAATAAAAATGCTGCATACCTAGCCTAATAAATTAAAACAGTACATTGTATGCAAATAATGTATACTACATATACTACTATGTACCTATTATATAAAGTTTTTGAAGTTTTGATAAATCCATAAATATAAATTCCAAGAGATTTTAATGCTTTGACAAACTGTGGAAAAATGTTATGTATGGTGTTAAAAAGGTAAACAAGTGCATCTAACACTAGATTTTAAGGGTTGAATAATAAGATAAATGCACTGTCGTTTGTCACAACACTAAAGACCAACACTAAAGACTCACTACTGAGAAATGCCTTACCCACACTTTAGAGATGCTTTACCCTCATGGATTAAACTTAGACTTTAACTTCCACTAACTACCACATACACACTTGTTTCCTTTCTCTATGATTTCTAATGTTTCATTTCTCTATGATTTCCAACATTTCTTCCCTTCTTTCTATGTCTTTCCATAGATCCATTTTTGTCCTTGTCTCTACTTTAATTAATTTCTCCTGTGCTCCCTTTGTCCCAGTCCTCCTTCTCTCTACAAATATATCTCTTAAGTTATATTTATTCCTCATCCTGTTGCATGACTAAGGCCTTCTGGGTCAAAAACTCACAGATGGATTGTTATATTCTTCACAAGATAGGATAGTTGGGAATAGGTCACCTGGTAAACTAGATTATATAGCTTTGTACAGAAGGAGCTTACTACCAAGAAGAAAGTATGGAACTGTTTCCTTACATACACTATTGACCTATTTGGTTTCTTGTCTTTTGACATCAATATTTTTCTTCTCACTTAATCAGTAACACTGACACTTTTGATTATATTCCAATTTATTGGCACTAAAGTGGATTTTGTCTGCTTTAGCATCTGTTTTTTAGTTGGGCCATTTGGCAGCATATGTAGCTGATCCCATGCTTTGCAAGTGTCACTTTATGTATTTAAACTACACAACAAGTTCTTGTATAATCCGTCCTATGTAAAACAATAGGGTTTTTTTCAAACACCTGCTTCTGATAATTCTACAAAATGCTTGTCAACAAAAGAATTCATCAGTGATTTGTGAATTAATGTAGTCATTGAAATGTTTCCTTCTTGAGACATATCTTGATACCTGTTTAGTGAACATGATGATTTCGCTTTGGCATTGACATATTACTCAAAACCAGTAACATTAAAAAATGTATAAAAATTATATACTACTCTCAAGTATAGCATCTTTGCCAATTTGATATAATCTACATCAAAAATTGACTAACAAGGACTTGAAATATCTTTATCCAAACAATTTGTACCAGGATGGGGCAGTTCCCTCTAGAAGCAGCTATTGTGGTAATGCTCCACACAGGATTAATATATAGGAATGCATTAATATATGTAGTCTCAACAAACACAAGAGCTTTCATACATTTGTCAAGAGTGAAGCATTACCACAATACGTGCACTAAGTGGGAGCCAGGCGGACTTGAACTGGTAACCCTCACACTCAAGCCAACAGTCACACCTCCATGCCATCACAGCACAAAGATCTTGTGAAGGACTTCCAAAGTCCTGGTATCACGAAACAAAGCCCAGTGGTGGGTAAGGGGAAATTCAACAAGCCTTCATAAATGAACATGAATTATGTGTATAGAATTAGCATTTGAACAGTCACATATGAAGAATGAAGTACTTTTATGATTATAATGCAACAGAAGGATGGAATACCACTAAGGAAACTCAAATAACCTGTATTATGTGGTCTCTTACAAACTAAACATATAAATGGAAATTCAAGGAAACATTTAAGGAAAAGTAGACTTACATGGACGTGGGTTGAAGGCTAAAACTACAACAACTGGGACAACTAGGACAGCCACAGAATTTAAGACATGGAAGGCACAGCCAATATTCTCTGATATTGTTCTCTACAACAAAAGAGAGACAAATGTTATTGAAGTCTGACAATTACAAAAATCTATTCATTGGATTAAGCCTATTGTTTCATAATATTCCTTAAGATTAGATCTTGCCGTTTCAACACAAGAGGAGATGTTTGGGATGATAAAAAGAGAAATCTAGCCACTAGGATAAGGTTTATGGTCTAAAAGTCCTTGTGAGAACTGGCAATAAAGAGAGAGGTAATCAAGTTACAAACCCATATAATAACTAGTACATTAAATGATATTGTAATTAACAGCAATCGAAATGCATGTATGCATTGCATTAGTGACAGCAAGAACAACTAAAACCTGCCACATAATTAGAAAGCAATAGGGAATGCCACTTCGAAGGAATGGTAGTCTCTTTTTAAATCATACATCAAATGTGCACTTATATATGGCAGATTCATGTCTAAAGCCTCAAAAGCTATATATATATATATCTACTTACATACTATACAAAAGTAGATCAGTAAATTGGAGTCTTATTTATGAACATATCCATCTGCAATATAAATATACCCAAACAGTACTGTCAACAATATTGTGGGTATAGATAATAAGAGCAAGTCTATGAAGGAGATCATTCCCATCAGAGCCAATGAATGGAAATGTGCCTTAGTCAAGTGCTATCTATGCCCCCTCATATGTGAACTGGTAAGAATTTGACGGGGTTTTGTATACATCAAGACTAACAGATTGAGCTACCTTTTGCACATATACTGCTCATCATACAAAAGCATTCTAATCAATGGACAGTAATAGCAGTCATTTTTTACCTTAAAACAAACAAGAGTGTAAGAGTAGATAACATGAGACTCATTAACAAAGCCACTGTAGCCTGAATGAAGAGTATCAGAAAGCTTAATTGTAAAAAAATCAATATGACCCATAAAAAGCAAGTACTCATAGTATCATAAAAGGTAAAATTACCCATTGTAATAGCTTTTCTGTCCAAAATGCAAATTGGATGAAGATATTTGAGCCTAGAAAGCAATGACAAAAGGACAGATAAACATTTCATCAGTATTGCATAAGCTGAGTAATAAAGGACAAAACTCTGTATAGAAAATACTTAACAAGCAATAGGACACATTGAGCAGAATGTCAAATTTCAAAAGACAAAACATACCACACAGAGAATATTCTAGTCTTTAACTCAAGATCCAATATGCAACCAATAACTAAGGCTCAGTAAAAGATATAAGTAAAGTAAACCAAATACCAAATTTAAATGTTGTACATTGTATTGGACTTTTACTCAAAAAACAATTTAAACGATAAACAAGACTGAAAATGATTTGCTGTACACGAAAGGCCATAAAATCTTTGTATAGAAGTTGTTTGGTGACACTAAGGGTTACTTGGACAAAAACAAAATGTAAGAACTTTACTTTGTGATGGATTTTCTATGCATTGCTCTTTCTCTACTGATATAAAGTCCAATTATTTGAGTTGATTACCATTTATGACAACTATTAACTTATACTATTGAAGTGAAAATTCATACCTAAAACCAAGCTGGCACATGGCCAACGGTAGGGATCTTCAAGAAATATTAAAAGTACTTTTGGATCAACTAAAACACCATACCTAAAATATGGAAAGACAAGACAAAAAATCAAAACTTCAGTGAGTGATCAGTGTCACTGATACAAACATGATGCAATACAAGGCATTCAAATAGTGATGTTTACATTGCAACTTTATACATAAAGTACTTACTTGAGAACATTGTCCAAGGCAACTCGGAAATTGGACAATATCTAGTAATAAAGTGAAAAGATGTCTTACATTATAGTGTGAAGGACAGGTAACTTTATTACTACTGTTCATAGTGAACACGGACTAACAAAATCTCTTTACTAAAGTGATCAATATGACCAAAATGTTGTTGTTCAAAATGTTGCTTAAAATTGTTGATAAAATACAACCTTGGTAAATTAAACCTGAGATAAGACAGTCATTCAACATGTCATCCTGATTATTTTCTTTACAAGTAGTCGAAAGTTTTTGTCATAGCAACATGAATTACTTTTGCCAATTATTTGTGATCAGCAACATCCCCAGGTACAATACAATGATATTATCACTGGAATGTATGTAACTGACTGTATACTCTAATATGCCCAATGACAACAGGACATCTGTCAATTGTGTAAAATATGAAAATTGCAACAGTTGCATTTTAAACAGATTAACAGTGCAGTTAAACTCTTTAGGTAGACAATTTATGGGTAGATCATACTCTTCATTAAATGGGTCGTGTAGAGTTGCAAATTTTATGTTACTGACTACATACTAGCCCAATGGCACTACATTATGATGATGTTCTTATTCTGATTCAAGTACTTACTAGAAGTAAAATGCATAAATTTATTACTCCCCTGTAATTTTGGAAATCACTTGCACTAGAGAATAGTGATGGAGATGAATGGTGGACCCTAAAATGTTAAAAAAGAAAATTTTAGGCATATAAGGCAGAAATTGCATGTATCAAAAGAAATTTTATCAAAGTTCAACTTACAATTCAGAGCATACAAAATTCATTACACAGATCTTCTTGGATATTGGTTCACATAACATATAATGTTAAAAATATACATATGTTATATGTATGTCTTATGCATCATCATTGTTACAAACATCACCATCATTATCATCACAAACATCACGGTCATTATCTTCACCATCAATATTATCATCACAATCATCGTCATCAATTCATCATCACATCACAAAAGTGGGCAGGTCGCCCATCTTTCTCAGCACTCACATTCAACCAAAGCTGATCCCATTTTCTATGCTATATGATACATCTCTCAATCCATGCAGCAATCCATCCCTCTGTGTATCGACCTAAATCAAGAAGCTAATTGACAAACTAATTGACATTCTGACTGTAGATCAGAGTACGGCAGATCCAGACTGGAGAGTATGGCAGATCCAGACTGGAGAATATGGCAAGTGCATACCCCGAGATATTTTTTCAAAAATGGACCTGCACACCCGGAAAAAGGAGTAGTACAGAGTGTCTGGATTGACATTATGCCTTGATAACCAACTTAAACAAATAATACAACGACACGAAAAAATAATACCTACCAACACGTATAACTTGAACACAATAAATATTACCCAATCAGACGACGGACTGGATTCAGAACTCAATGCACCTCATATGTACATAAGAATTTCGTAATTTGTCATGTTATTAAAGCAAGTGAAATGACATACGGTGCTAGTTTGTCTTCTGGCTTGTTTTCTCTCTTAAATTCCGCCACGTCCTCCTCCCTATGAATAGTCGATTCCTCTGGCTTTTCTTCACCTTTACCCTTATGACTGGGGGACCCCTTCTTTGCTGATCGGCGCTTAGTAACTTGATCACCTACACCCATTATTTGGCTTATTGCAACGCCAGTGATCCGTTAACGAGTACACGTAGTTAAATCTGTAACCCTGACTGGCTTAAAGTCACCAAAATGTGGTCCTATCTGAGATATCTTTCAGAGTAAAAATCAAGTTAATTCCAAAAAAACCACAGGCTCTGATGCAACCCGTTACCTTATCTCTTCTGTTTTGGTTCGATTTCAGGTCAAGGTACATCTATTTTCAAAACGAGGCAGATCACTTAAACGAGGTATTAGCCATCTTGATTCATGACCCTCTTCAATGGTCTCAAAACAATCGTTAGAGTAACGTTGAAATTATAAACTTTGAAGTATTTTGGTCCTGTCAGGGATCAGTACGAATCGCAGCCAGGATGGTAAGTGCCTGAACAAGTTAAAGCGATCTTTATTAGCTATGTGTATTCTACTACGGGGTATTGATATTTTTGCGTTGTGCTATCAGTTCGCTGGTTTAAGAGATTAGGACGTGACTTTCGTGGTGGTCGGTCACTATTGGACGTTGTGAGGATGTTTTAATATGCTTGAGATGGTGGTATGACTTATGACAGTGTAGAATTACGCACATGATAAAATGACGCTGAATTTTTTTTCGAGTAAATGGTGATGTGTGTACACAACATATAGTAGGGTACGGTCTTCATTTGGGTTAATGGATCTAGGGGTCGAAGCTGGAATGCACTTGCATACACCTCACAGAGCGAGAGTTGTACCCACTCGGCGTTTATAGATACGTAATCAGAAAATGTTTTAGTGAATTTATTAATAAAACTATATCTTGGTCTGGCCTGGCCTACGTAGTAAGTGTGTTGTACACTTGTCACTGGTATGTATATTATAATATTTACAAAGGATTTAGAGCCAGACTGAAAACTTACGCGATTAAATAGTACATAGCAGAAAACATCTACATGAGAATGCAAAAATGGCCGTAGTTATCTTGATTTATCAATTTGAATGCAATAAACGACTTAAAGTTGAGGGCATTTGCTGTATATACCATAGAGATAGCTCTCTTTCCTCTACAGTTGAAATAAAACTTGCTTTCTTGCTCAATTCTGTGCTTTGACTTAACTTGATATTCAGCCTGTCATTGAATTTAATTCATGATAAGAAATATTAAAATGCAAGTAACATTTTTAGTCTTCAACAAATTTGTGCTGTAAGCTGAATTACGTGGCTGAAGTCTGAGTTTTTGTTTGGTGTTATGCTTAACATAGAATAACAAGGATAGATTTTGGAAATCTTATATGTAGCTAATTGACTGATTTGTACCTTTCAAATATAGCCGCAGCTAGGAAAAAGTGCCAAGATGCTGCAGCACATCAACTATAGGATGCGCTGCTCATTGCAGGATGGGCGTGTCTTCATTGGGAATTTCTTAGCCTTTGATAAACACATGAATCTTATCCTTGGAGATTGTGATGAGTTTCGTCGTGTTAAACCAAAAGGTAACAAGAGCCAAAAAGAAGAGAAGGAAGAGAAAAGAGCACTTGGACTTGTCTTGCTTCGTGGTGAACATCTTGTTTCCATGACAGTAGAAGCACCTCCTGCAAAGAAGGTAAGTTTACTTTCATTCATTGCTGACTATCCTTTTGTATATGAATGTTCCTTGTATTAAAAACATAATCAATAAGCTTTCTTTAACTGTTTCTATTTTAGTCTTCTATCAGTATTTGCTTCATGTTAATTAATGGAGCCCACTTATAAACCTAGTACACAAAAAATACAGAAACGGAAAATCATAAGGGGGACATATCTGCTACAAAGGCTATTGTAAAATGAACAGGGTGATTAAGGAAAAAAATATAAAGAAAGAAGATGCTAAAAATAAAGATGTGCCAAAAGGGAAAATGCAGATGGACAAGTAGGTAGTATATAGAGTGCTTGTAGCTTTCTGATATTGTAAACACTCTACCACTCACTATTCGTACTATTATTAGTAAATAATGGAGTTTAGAAATTCCAATTATAAGGTCTCATACAATTTTAATATTTATTCATAGAATTAGTAGTGAAAAGAAAGATATTTCGTTGAAACAATTAAACATCTTTAAAGATTTTTCTCAAAAGAATTAGAACAAATAGAGTGGAATAGAAGAATTTTGAAAGGTTAATGATGGTCTCTTGTCACTTTCATGAACCGACAAGTCAAACCCATTGGCAGCTTTGTCCAAAATATGGAAGTCTGCTGAGAATGTGGGATGTCCTTTCGATCCTATAATTAGATGTTAACCTGTATCAAAGATTCCTTTACCTTTGCATAATTTGTTCAAAATATCAAAATTGATTCTCGTGAAGTGGCTATGTATTCTTTTGACATGACCAACCTTTTCACTAATGTCCCCCTCGATGAAACGATCAAAAGATGTGCCGATGCTATGTACAAGGGAAAGGTTGAACAGCCCTCCATCCCAGAAGAGATCTTTGTTGAGTTAACCCTTTCATTGTCAGCGGCGCAAAATTGCGACGATTGTAATGTTGCTTTCGTTGTCGGTGGCGCAATTTTGCACATAATAGAAACATCATTAGCTTGTCAGTGGCGCAATTTTGCGCTGCCGATGTATGCTGCAAAAGTCTTAAATATTCAAATAATTCCCTTTCCTACGTCTTGCAAATGAGTTAACAGGG
>JANTCA010084768.1:0-11967 GCA_024741275.1 Chironex yamaguchii | reverse complement strand
TAGTGTTGAAAACAAAATTTTAGACGATGACAATCAGGAATTCAAACCTATGTCTTTCCACTTTAAATTTGAGGTGGCTACTTATTAACTAAAGAGTTCGACGGGAATTGTCAAACGGCTATTGGTAATGTCAGACCAATTGTCGTGGCCGTTTTTGGTCGTTGGTTAATATAAGTACACATTTACCAGAGGCATGTTCTTCCACCTACAAAACATTCAATGTAAAAGTTCTTGTACACAATCTCGAAAGAGGGCGATTGTCTAGAGATGTTAACATTGTAAGGTCGTGTTTAAAAAAAATTGTCGACGGCAATCAGAGAGTCGCTCCTAGGTCTCGTCACTCTAAATTTAACGCGGGTACTAAGAATGAAAACAACGCAACCGAAAATGGCAAAAGAGTATTGGTAATGTCAGGCCAATTGTCGACCCATTTTTGGCTTTTGCTTAATATATGTATACGTTGTCCTGAGGCAGCTTTGTGGAACCTACAGGACGTCCATGTGTCAGTTTTTGTATAAATTTTATACATAAGTCGACAGGGTAAGTTCGTGTTTAATATCAAAATTAGTCGAGGACAATCAAGGAGTCGAACGTGGGTCTCGTGAATTTAAATTTAACGCGGGTACTAATCAACTAAGCAGCACAAGGGGAAGATTCAAAAGGCCTCTGGCAATGTCAGGCCAATTGTCTACCCCAATTCTGGCTGTTGATTGATGTAAGTATACACATTACCGAGACATATTTTTAAACCCACAGTACATACAACTATAAGTTTTTGCACAAATTGTCTGCAGAGGTCGACATTGTAAGGTCGTGTTTAAAAAGAAATTATCGATGGCAATCAGGGAGTCAAACCTGGGTCTATGAACTTTAGGTTTGAGGTGGCTCATAATGAAGTAAACATCTAAACCACAGAAGGTCAAAAAGGCATTGTCTTTGTCAGGCAAATTGAAGAGCCCGTTTATGGCTGTTGCTCAGTATCTGTATACATTTTGTTGACTAATTCTTTGAGCCTATAAGACATCCGTGTTTCTGTTTCTGTGCAAATCCTATGGAAAGGTCAGTAGGGTAAAATCAATTTTCCAAAAAAATTCGTCGATGACAATCCGAGAGTCGAACCTTGGTCTCGGCACCTTAAGTTTTAGCGCGGCTACTAATAATCAAAACAGCTCAACCGAAAATTCGAAAGGGTATTGTTCATGTCAGGCAAAATGACGAAACCGTTTCTGGCCGTTGCCCAATATATGTATACATTTTTCTGAGTAGTCCTTTTTGAGCCTATAAGCAATCCATTTATTTGTTTTTGTACAAATCCTATAGAAATGTCGACAGGCTAAGATCTTGTGTAAAACAAAATCTTAAAAGGGCATTGTTTATGTCAGGACAATTGTCAAGTCCGTTTTTGGCTGTTGCTCTATACATGTATATATTTTCCTCAGTTATATATTTTGAGCCTATATGACATCCATGATTCAGTTTTGGTACAAATCTATGAATATCAGAGAGTCGAACCTTAAGTTCTCGGTACCTTAAGTTTTAACGCGGCTATTATTAACAAAAGCAGCATAATACAAAAGGTGAAAATGGTATTTCTTGGGTAAGGCCGATGGTTGAGCCCGTTCCAGGCTCTTGGTTAATATATGTATACATTTTCTTGAATTATTCTTTTTGAGTCTATAAGACGTCCATTTATTTATGTACAAGTCCTATAGAAATATCGACAGGGTAATGTCATGTTTATAAAAAATTTTTGTCGATGACAGTCAGAGGGTCCAACCTTGGTCTCGGCATTTTAAGTTTTAACGCGGCTAATAATATTCGAAAGAGCTCTAAACAAAGGGTCAAAAGGTTATTGTTTATGTCAGGCCCAATGTCAACGCCGTTTCTGGCTGTTGGTTAATTTATGTATACATTTTCCTGAGTAATTCTTTTTGAGCCTATAAGACATCCATGTATTTGTTTCTGTACAAATCCTATAAAAATGTCGACAGGGTAAGCTCGTGTTTACTGTTTGTTGATGACGTTGTTAGATGCATCATTGGAACATCCAAAAATTGTCGATTTCAATCAGAGAGTCGAAACTGTGTCTCGGCACTCTTAATTATAACGCAGCTACTAATAATCAAAATAGACCGTCCAGAATGGTCAAGAGGTATTTTGTGTGTCAGGCCAATTGTAGAGCACGTTTCTGGTTGTTGGTAAAAGTATGCATACATTTTCCTGGAGCATTTTTTTTGATCCTCCAAGCCATAAATGTATCAGTTTTTGTACAATTTCAATACAGAGGTCGGCAGGGTAAGGGCATGTTTAAAAATATAGTTGGTCGATGGCAATAAGAGAGTCAAGCCCATGGTAAGGGCTGACGAGTCGCCCAGTCCGTTATTTGCTGGTGGTAAGTACATGTATACACTTCTCCAGAGGCATATTTGTGCCGACATGGTATCCACTAACCATCCTTGGTACAAATTCCACATAGAATATGTGAGTGGTTATTTCTTCAGACAGAAGTTGAAAGCTTCTCCTAAGACCATTGGAGAGTCAAACCCAGGTATCAGCAAAATTAGCTTGAGGCGGCTACTAATGATCTAAACAGCTCAACACGAAAAGAAGGAAGGCTATTGGTAATTTCACACCGATCGCCCAGCCCTCTTTTGGCTGTTAGTTAACATAAGTGTACACTTATCCAGAGGTATGTGTTCCGTAAGTAAAAGGCATACATTTAGCACAGTTTCCATGAATTCCATACCGAAGTCGGCAAGGCAATGTTGTGTTAAGATTTTTGACGATAACCACCAGAGACTCGAACCTGTTTCCCTGCAATTTAAATTTAAAGCGGCTACTAAAGATGTAAAAAGTTCAACGAGAAAAGTCAAAAGGTTACTTGTAATGTCACATCAGTTTTTGGATGTTGGTCAATGTATTTATACACTGTTCTAGAGGCCTGTGTCTTTGGGCCTACAAGACATCAATTTATTATTTTTTTGTGCAAATTGTATACAGACGTCGACATGGTAAGTTTGTGTTGATAAAAAGAAGATTTTTGACGATAACCACTAGACAGTCGAACATGGGTTTCTGCTTTTTAAAATTGAAGCGGGTAGCGATGAGTTAAACAGCCATTGGGGAAATGTTAAAACACTATTAGTAGTATCACGCCAATTGTCGAGCCAGAAATTGGCCGATGGTCAATATATCTACATACTTTTACAATGGCATGTGTTTTGTGTCTACAAGACATCCATTAATCAGTGTTTGCACACGTCTTTATACAGAAGTCGACAGGGTAAGGTGTTTAACCGGAGATGATTTTGACGATGACCACCAGAGAGTCGAACCAGGTCTCTGCACTTTAAAATATGGCGGCTTCTAATGATCTAAACAGCCGCAATCGGAAATCGATTTGTTATGTAAGAAGAATCGTTTAATCCGTTAGTGGCTGCTGGCAAATTTATGTATACACACTTCGAGAGGCGTATATTTTGTGCTTACAAGCCTTCCCTTTGCAACTCTAGGTTCTAATTCCACATAGACGCTGAAAAGTGGTGTTTTGTTAAGAAAAGAAAGAAAAAATTTTCTTGAGACTACCAGAGAGTTCCAAGTCGGTCTCAGCAACATTTTTTCAGGCGGCTGCAAGCGATCTAAACATCTCGGTGTTAAGGGTCAAAAGGCTATTGGTAATGTCAAACCAATTGTCAAGCCACTTTTTGGCTGTTGGTTAATATCTGTATGCACTTTTCCAGAAGCTGTTTTGTGCCTACAAGCCATCTGTTTATCAGTGTACAAATTCCATATACAAGTCCGGAAGGTGAAATTTCGTTTAAAGATAAAAGATTTTTGCCGAAGGCCGGTAATAATGATCTAAACTGCTCAAGGGGAAAAGTGAAAAGGCCGTTCGAAATGTCACACCAATTATCGATCCCGTTTTTGGCTTTTCTTTAATACACATTTCCAGTGCCATTTATCTGTGTTTTTTCAAATTCTATTCAAACGTCTACATGGTACGGTTGTGTTTGAAATGAAGTATTTTTGAAGATGACAATCAGAGAGTCAAACACGGATTTCTGCACCTTAAATTTCGGGCGGCTGCTAATGAACTAAACAGCGCAACGGGACAAGTCAAAAGGTTTGGTAATGTCAGACGAATCCCTGTCTCGTTATAATGTTTTGGTAATTGTATGTATACAGTTATGCAGAGACATTCATTTTGTGCCTATAAGGTAACCATTTATCAATGTTTGTACAAATTCGATCAGGATCTCGGGAAGAGTCGAACCTGGGTATCTGAACTTCAAATTTAAACCGTATAATCATGATCTAATCGGGTCAACGGGAAAAGTCAAAATGCTATTCGTAATGTCAGATAAATCTTCCAGCCTGTTATTGGCTGTTGGTGAATATATGCATGCACTTTTACTGACACATTTTTTTTAATCCTGCAAAGCATCCATTTATCACAAATCTATACAGATATTGGCAAGGTAAGTTTGCGTATTTAATGAACGATATTTGATACATGGTCTTTTCCTGAGGCATACGTTTTGTGCCTAAAAGGCATCCACTTACCTGTGTTTGTCCGAACAAATTCAGAATAGGACAGGATATGGTTGAGTCTAAAAAAGAATATTTTTGACGATCACCACCAGACAGTCGAACTTGGATCTCAGCACTTTAAATTTAACGCGGCTACTATTGAACTAATACGCTCAACGGGAATAATCAAAAGGCTATGTTTAATGTCAGACCAATGGTCGAGCCCGTCATTGGCTGTTGCTTAATATATGTATACATTTTCTAGAAGCATTTGTTATGTGCCTACAAAGCATCCATTTATCACTGTTTTGTATAAATTCGATACAGATGTTGACAAGTAAGGTCTTGTTTAGAAAAATAATAATTTAAACGATGACAATCAGAGAGTCGAAACTGGCTCTCTTCACTTCAAATCTGAACTGTCTAATAATGATCTAAAAAGTTCATTGTGAAACGTCGAAGGGCTATTTGTAATGTCAGACCAATTGTCGAGCCCTTCTTTGGCCTTTGGTCAATTAATATATGCGCACATTTTGCTTTTGCATTTCTTTTGAGACTACAAGACATCCATGTCTCTTTTTTTGTACCGATTCTGTACAGACACCGACAGGGTAAGGTCGTGTTCAAAAAAAAGTATTTGAGACGATGACCACCAGAGAGTCGAACTTGTCACTCTGCACTTCAACTTTGAAGCGGCTACTTATGATCTAAACAGCTCGACCGGGAAAGTCAAAACGTTATAGGTAATGTCAGACGAATCGTTCAGCCCGTTATTGGCTGTTGGTTAATACACATACACATTTTCCAGAGGCATTTCGTTTGTGCTTAGGAAGCATCAATTTATCACTGCTTTGTTCAAATTCTATACAGATGTTGATAAGGTAAGGTTGTGTCTACAAAACCCAGATTTTTGGCTATTATCACCATTGTGTGGAACCTGGGTCTCTGCATTCATTTGCCAACCTTTGTCCAAATTCCACATAGATGCTGAAAGAGGGTTGTTGTGTTAAGAAAGAAGGACAAAGTTTTTCTTACGAATACTGGAGAGTCGAGGCTGAGTTTTACCATCTTTAGTTCAAGGCGGCTAATAATAATCAGAACAGCTAAACGGGAAAACTCAATAGCCTATTGGTAATGTCAGACGATTTGGCTAGGCCGTTATTGGCTGTTGGTAAATATATGTATGAACCTCGCCACAGGTATTGTCTTGTGCCTACAAGGCGTCCATTTACCACCCTTGGTACAAAGTCCACATAGAAGTTTTTCTTAAAATGATCCGGGAGTCGAACCTTTAGATTCAAGTGGCAACTAATGATCTAAACCGCGCAACGGGAAAATTTAAAAGGCCATCGGTTATGTCAGACGAATCGTTTAGTCCGTTATTTGCGATTGGTAAATTTGTGTATTCACATCTCCAGAGGCGTACATTTGTGCCTACGAGGCTTCCTTTTGCCACGGTAGGTTCTAATGCCACTTAGACGCTGACAGAATGGTGTATTTTAAGAAAGGAAAGTTTCTCTGGAGACCATGGGAGAGTCGCACATCAGTCTCAGCAACATTAGTTTGAGGCTGCTACTAACGATCTACACGGCTCTGTGTTAAGGGTCAAAAGGCTATTGGTAATGTCACACCAGTTGTCAAGCCACTTTTTGACTGTTGGTTAATATCTGCATGCACCTTCACAAAGGCATGTGTTTTGTGCTTACAATGAATCCACTTACCACTTACAAATTCCATACCGAAGTCGACAGGACGAGGTTTTGTTCAAACAAAAAGGATTTTTGACGATAAATACAAGAGAATCAAACAAAAGTCTCTGCACTTTTAATTTAAGGCGGGTACTAATAATCTAAACAGCTCAAGGGATAAAGTTAAAAGGCTATTCGTAACGTCACACCAATTGTCGAGCATATTTTTGGCTGGTAGTTAACATACGCATAAACTTTACAAGACGCATGTGTTTTGTGGCTACAAGGCATTTATCAGTGTTTGTACAAATTGCATAGAGAAGTTGACAGGACGAGGTTGTGTTTAAAAGAAATTTGACGATGACCACCAGAGTGTCGAACCTGGGTATATGCACTTTAAATTTAAAGCGGCTGCTAATGGTCTGATCAGCGCAACGGGAAAATTGAAAAGGCCATTGGTCAGGTCAAATGAATGATTTAGTCCGTTAGTTCGCGGTTGGTAAATTTATGTATATACTTTTCCAGAGGCATTTTTTGTGCCTACATATTTTCCTTTTACCACAGTAAGTCTTAACTCTACATAGACGCTGAAAGAATGGTGGTGTGTTCACTGAAAGCGAAGTTTTTCGTGAGAAAACCGGAAAGTCGCACATCGGACTCAGCAACATTAGTTTGAGGCGGCTGCAAACGATCTAAACGGCTCGATGTTAAGGGTCAAAAGGCTATTGGTAATGTCACACCAATTGTCAAGCCACTTTTTGGCTGTTGATAAATAAGTAAAAACACTTTTCCATGAGATACATGTGTTTTGTGCCTACGAGACATCCACTTACCAGTGTTTGTACAAATTCCATACAGAAGCGGACATGGCGAGGTTTCCTTTAAACAAAAGGATTTTGGACGATAAACACCAGAGAATCGAATAAGGGTCTCTGCACTTTAAACTTTAGGTGGGAACTAATGATCTAAACAGCTCAACGGGAAAAGTCAAAAGGCTAATGGAAATGTCACACCAATTGCAGAATTCCGTTTTTGGCTTTTATTTAAGATATCTATACACTTTTGCAGTCGAATCTTTTTTGTGCCAACAACGCATCCGCTTATCAGTGCATGTACAAATTCCATACCAAAAGTCGACAGTGGCGTGGTTGTGTTTAAATATGAAGATTTTTGACGGTGGGCACCAGAGCGTCGAACCTAGGTCTCAGCATCTTAAATCTGAGGCGGCTACTAATAATCTAAACAGTTCAGCGGCAAAAGTCAAAAGGCTATTGGTAATGTCAGACGAGTCGCCCTGCTCGTCATTGTCTGTTGGTAAATGTATGTATGCATTTATCCAGAGGCGTGTGATTTTTGCCTACAAGGCATTCAATAACCATCTTTCGTACAAATTCCATATAAAACTAGAAGTGTGATGCTGTTTTAGCAAGAAAAAGAAAAGATTTTCTTAATTCCACCTGAGAGTCAAACCTGTGTTTTAGCAACTTTAGTTCGAGGCGAATATTAGTGATCTAAACGGGTCATCGTGAAAAGTCCAAAGGCTACCGATCGTTCCTCCTGTTATTGGGTGTTGGCTAATATAGGTATACACTTCTCCAGAGCCTTGTGTTTTGTACCTACAAGGCAACCATTTATCAGTTTTTGTACAAATTCCACACAGAAGTCGTCAGGCTAAGGCTGTATGTAAAAGAAAAGATTTTTGACGATGACCACCGCTGAGTCCAACCTGGGTCTCTAAACTTTAAATTTAAGACGGCTGCTAATGAGCGAAACAGCTCAAGGGGTAAAGTAAAAAGGCTATTGATAATGTCACACCAATCGTCCAGCTCATTATTGGCTGTTGAGTAATACAAGTACAGACCTTTCCAGAGGTATGAGTTTTGTGCCTACAAGTCATCTCTTTATTACCCTTTGCAGAAGCTCCATACAAAAGTTGAGATGGTGGTGTTGTCTTGAGAAGAAAACGAACAGTTTTGATTATGACTACCGGAGAGTCAATCCAAGGTCTGAGCACTTTATATTTGAGCCTTTTAATACCGAACTAAAAAAGCTCAATAGGAAAAGTCCAAAGACTTCTAGTAATGTCACATAGACCGACCATCCTACTATTGTCTGTTTGTTAATTTGTGTATGCACAGTTGAAGAGGCTTGTGTTTTGCGCCTAGAAGGCATCCATTTATAAATAACACTTTGTACAAGTTCCAGATAGAAGTCGACAGGGTGGTGTTGTGCTAATAAAAAGGGAAAGTTTTTCTTAGGACCATCGGAGAGTTGAACCCAGGTCTCAGGACTGTAGACTTGACGTGGAACCTATTGAACTAAACAGCTCAAAAAGAAAAGGCAAAGACTACTAGTGATGTCTAACGGACCATGCATCTCGTTATTCGCTGTTTGGCAAAGTGTGTTTAGACAGGCATGTGTTTTGTGCCTAAAAGTCACATATTTATCACGCTTTGTAGAAATGGACAGGGTGGTGTTGTGTTAAGAAAAAGAAGAATAGTACTGATTATGACAACCGATCCTTGGTCTCAGGACTTTAAATTTGACGCCGTTCCTATTAAACTTTACGGATCAATACGACACTTCGTAATGTTATAAGTAATTCCACACTAATCGTCCATCCCCTTATTGGCCGTTTGTTATTTTATGTATACACTTTTGAAGAGGTATGAGTTTAGTGCCTACAAGGAATCCACTTACCGCCCTTTGCTCAAGTTCAGTCAAGAATTCGACAAGTTGCTGTTGTGTTAAGAAAAAAAGAAAAGTTTCGATGATGATCTCCGTGGAGTTGAATCCGGATCTCACCACTGTAAATTTGACCGGGTTGTTATTGAGCCAAACGGATCAAGAGGACAAGTTAAAAGGCTATCAATTATTTCACACCGATCGTCCAACAAGGCATTCATTTATCCCTTATTAAGAAGATGAATTGTATGTCTGTAGCTTTCGCACATTGCTCACACGTTGGTGGTTGCTAGTGATGTTTCAATAGATGTGGCTCCTTTTGTCCCAATAAAACGTGGCTATCCTTCAGAAGGAAAGTGTGCTTCTTTTGGCTTCTCTGATATCCACATTTTCGATTGTAAGATATGTAGCTTTGTTCTGCAGCCTCCCCGATATACCATTTTAACATTTAGCATGTTCTTTTTGCCTATATCTTTATCTAAAGGGAGCATGGTTCCTCTTTTATCTTGTTTTTCAGCATTATAAAGAAGTTCTGAATTAGTGGTGGATTTCTTTAATGCTGAAGGATATTTTGCAGCAATTTGTATCAAAACTATCGTCTATTTCAGGTTTTAAGCTTTTAATGTCGATTAATGTATGCACATTAATGCTAACAGTATTTGCCACTATGCAAATGTTTAGCTATGTAATAATTTTGTTCACATGTTCTTCAAAATGCAGTTGGGCTTTATATTATTCCACTTGCCACCGTCCCAAATACTAAACGTTGTCGCTTGCTCACTTTACGTTAAAGAGGTGGTCAACTTCGTTTCCATTGATTTTGTTTCAGCTTGCTACTTCGTATTTTTCTATTTCAATAAAAATACGTTTAGGTGAGGGATCGTCCCTAGAAGCTAAAGCCGTGTCGTCATCATATTGCAGAAGTTTAATCTCTGAAGTTCATAAACTCAATCCACGGATGTCTTTTATATAAGATATTTGGTTGTCTAACTCTACGTCTACAAGGATGTAAATCAGAAGGTTTAAAATGCATCCTTGTTTTTGAGCCCTTTTTATACCTGAAAATTAGTAAGTCACTTTAAATGGGCAAATGTACAGATTCCCTACTAGATTAACTACTAAATTGATTTTCTTTTGATCAGCTTTTAAGGATGATTGTCAAATCCCTAGAAATCGGCCCACAGCTTTTCACGACGATTATCAAGTCCTTGAAAATTATCTCTCAGCTTTTCACGGCGATCGTCAAACCCCTTGAAATCACGATCATCGTGAAAAGTTAACCGTCAAGTCCTAAGAAATTATCCCTCAGCTTTTCCTGATGATCGTCAAGTCCGAAGGAGTCGGCCCTCAGCTTTTCACGGCAATCATCAGACCCTTAGAAACCGGCCGTCAGCTTTCCACCACCATGATCGTCAAAGCTTCCGAAATAAGCTTTTGACTTTTCATGACGGTCAAATCAGCTTCCAGCTTTTAAAGACGATCGTCAAACCTTTAGAAATCATCCATCATCTTTTCATGATGATCGTCATGTTAAACTCATGATGGAGGGATAAATACAAGAGGTACTAAGAAACAAGACACGTAGTTACCATATTATGTCGTGATATAGAAGCACATGGAAAATGTAACAAAACGCGGGAAAAGCAATGATCAAAATGGTAGCCTTTAGAATGCATAATGGCGCGTTAACAAAACAATAACAAGATAAAAACTTAGCATTACTTCTAACACCCCAACTTGAGGTTAAGTTTATTAAAGTCCCATGTCTGAATTTCTGTAATAAGCATTTCTTTGGTGGCTTTGTAAATATATCAGCAATATTGTCATTTGATGGTACATAGTCTAACAGAACTTGTTTGTTAAGATAGCATTCACAGACGAAGTGGTATCTAATGTCTATGTGTTTGGACATCGTGTGTTTTACCGGAATTTTGACTAACGCAATAGCTCCCTGATTGTCATTGAATAAAATAGCACTTTGGTTGTAAGGCATAAGTTCCTAGATCAGGCGAGTTAAGTATATGACTTCTTGACAAGCAATTGACAGTGATACATATTCGGCTTCACAAGTTGATAAGGCGACAGACTTCTGCTTTTTGGATTTCCAACTAATTGGTGAGCCAGTTTCAGAGACTAATGCAGTAACCCGTAATGCTATGAAGATCTGTTAATGATGAAGCCCAATCAGCATCACAAAAAGCAATCAGTCGTAAGTTAACAACTGACTTTCTGAAAGTCAAACAATAACCGATAGTGTGCTTGATGTATCAAGTGTATGTTTTAACATAACCCAATCTGCACCATCATGGCATGACAAATGCTGTGATAATTTCGTTTTTACATAACTAAGATCAGGGCGCGTACATGTCATGGCATAGACAAGACTTCCAACAATTTGACGATTTTGCCTAGAGTTTGTAATTGTTGTTTGCGAATCATAAGAACTTGGATTTGCCTCGCATGGTGATGCACGTGGTTTGTAATTTTCCATACCAAACGTTTTTAATATGTTCTCTAGGTAGAGCTTTTGTGACATGGTAACACCAGATTTCGTGAATTCAAACTTAATTCCTAAGAAGGAAGATAGTTTTCCAAGATCTTTCATTTTAAATTTGGCACTTAAGTGCTGCTTCACTTCCTGAAGCAATGTTTCATTACTGGCACAAATGATTATATTTTCAACCCAAACAAGAAGAATGACTGTTCCTCTTTCATTTCTGGTCGTATGCACACATGGATCGGCACTTGACTGAGCAAAGTCTTGTTCTTTAAGATAATTGTGTAGAACAGAATACCAATTTCGGCCGCATTGCTTCAGACCATAAAGCGATTTATTCAATTTCCATACTTTACAACCTGATTTGTATCCAATTGGTGGCTCTACATAGACATCTTGATCGATCGGAGCATGGAGATAGGCACATTTTACATCCATTTGGTGCAAAAACCAGTCATTTTGTACTGCTATTTGTACTAGGGCTCTTACCGATTCCATTCTAGCCGTTGGTGAAAAAGTCTCTGAATAGTCAATCCCTTGTATTTGACTGTAGCCTTTTGCAACATA
>JANTCA010084757.1:0-14217 GCA_024741275.1 Chironex yamaguchii | reverse complement strand
TCAAGCAATCTGTATGCTTTGCCTGTGAATCCAAAACCTTTTAGTTTTGCTTTCATTATGGTATGGCTGACTGAGTCGAAAGCTTTCCTAAAATCAATAAGCAATACACCAACAATCCAACCTTTATCTAAGGCCTTTTTCCTTGTTTCCGTCATCAATAGGAGTAGTTCCTCAGTGGATTTACCCTTTTTAAATCCCCACTGGTAAGGAGTTGTGGCACCATTCAATTCAAGATGCTTGTCTATAGTCTTGCAAATTTGACCCTCCTCTATCTTACTAGGAATTTTAGCTTTGCAGTTCTTCCATGTCTTGGGGAATCTGCTTTCCTCAAAGCTCTTATCAATCAACAGACAGCCTCCAAGGTCTCAGGAAGATATTACTGTATTGGCCACACGTCCTTAATATTTGGTTCCAGGATGCTTTTTGATAGTTAATATGGAAACATAATATTCTGCATTAAAGTAAACGTGGACATTAAAGAGATAAATAGTACATGAAGTCAAAAGTAAAGTAATTGTGTTTTTATCAAGCTTATGCCAACGCATTAGTACCTTCCTATGACCCTTACAATCTCGGTCAGATATTGACTTAATGAAGAGTGAAAGGAAATGAAACAATTTTGTTCCTTTGCTCAGTACAGTAACAAAAAAATCTAAAATTACACACTGTTTAATTGTTTTAATTGTTCTTGGTTCATATTGTTCAGAGTTCTTCCTCAAAGCTGGATTCATTCTCGTTTTCTGATTCAGAGTTAGTTTCAACATCAGCATCCTTATCATTCTTTTCAGAGCTTTTTGTGAGTTCAAGACAGGACACAAAGACCCTCTCAGTTTGTTTGCTCAATAATAGTCTGGCAATGCCTAGATCCAAAGCAACCATACTATGTACAAGACCTTCACATTCAACTCCAGCCCTGTTTACGCAGTTTCATTCAAAAAGAAAATCTGATCACACATAATAGTTGGTAGCATGGTTTTACGGCTGTATGCCTTTACTAACACCAACCTGTTAAAGGACAGTAGGTCTGGGTATTTTTATTATGACACCATCACTATGGTAATTGCCACGTATGGCTTAATAGCCCGTCCTTTCAATGAGACTTCCTAACCCCAACAAGCCAACATTTTTTTCTATGTTCAGCACTTGGCAAGGACAGTTCATAGGCCACGGCAGTTCATCTTTTATGGTAATCAACATTTGCCAAGCCTACCCTTTACAACAGGCTTCTATGCACATTTTGTAGGAGGTATACCTAACCAGAGCATACGTCACACACATCCTCTGAGTAAACTGTCTGTTGGTCCAGGACTTCTTATTGTGTATTCACAGCTGATTCACACCTGGGTACCCAGTGGATGGGAGATCATTGCTCCACACCACACCACCTAATTCATAACTATAAGAAACAACCAATGCAGCAGAAAGTAATTTTTGTAACTGTGAGACACAACCATAAGAAGAGAAAATATAATTTGTAACTATGAGAAAATAAAAATTTACAGATCAGCAACAGAACATTGTTTATAAGGTCTTGATTCACAATTATTTTCCTCCTTGACCCAGATCACACAATATAAAATACTTTGATCTTGAGGAGGTGAGCGTATCTAAACACGTTACTGTCACAAATGTATTTTTCAATAGCACATCCATGTTCATCAAGAAATGCATTCCAAATGATGTGAACATAAAAATAGGTTTGAAAAATTAGGTTGCCAGATTACACTCCAGCTCAGGATTGTTAAAGGAGATTTTGAGAGGTACCACCAGTGAGTAGTGTTGTGATAGATGGTCATATCAAGTAGACTTATTGGTGTAGACTACCAAGTGAGGGGTTGTCAATTTTCTACTGATGAAGTTTGACATCAGCGAAGAAGACAAATTTTGCTCTCTTTATTTCACTGGGTTTTTGAATTCAGCTTTTTGCAGTTGAATAATTACATTTGGTTGTTTAATAAGAAATTAGCACTGAGATTATTTTGATGTAATATTTATGTGAATGTTTGCTTAACTATGCTACAGATACTCAAGAAAAGTCACTGAGCTTAAAATGGATGTTGGAGAATTGCAGAAATGATAATGGTAATTATGATGTAGCAAAGATTAAGATTTGCACATGCTAAATCTTTTGTTTTACGTGGGGAATGATAATGAGCTTAAGAGCATTGTTCATCTTCTCACCAAATGGTGCTTTGAAAGGGAAGGATCCTGTCCTGTATTCAAGGTAAGTGCATTAGCCAAGAATATGCTATGATGTTTCTTATTCAAATTAGATTGAACCAGGGCAATCTATATATAGATCGCCCTGGATTGAACGTATCCACTTACGTCCCTGAAATTGTGAGATATATTGTTTATTTACTAGCTATTTTCAACATTGTTTTCAATGTAGGACTGAAGGTGACTGATAGTATTCATTAACAAAGTTTCATTGATGACCAAGTCTATGTGACATTAAATATTTATGTCTTGTTTTGATGAGGTTCAATTTTTTCCCCATACTATTGTTTTGTGTTTTGGCAATGTTTATTCAACTGCATCATTTTCTGGTTGGCAAAGTCATGTATTTTCCTTTTGTTCTAATCCAGTTCTCATTTGTCATCATTATTATTCATTTGACAGATCTTGTAACATCTTTGTTGAAGTGTTGTTTGCTAAAGACTAAAATTAATTGGTTTTTTGCAATCAGACCTTTCTTAAAGAATATATTCAAAGGCAGATTATTGCTGATATTGAAAAGTTTAACAGTGCAAAGATCAACCCAACATTATTTTCAGGCAGGAACTTTGGTATGAGTTTTTAAGCCTTCAAGTTTAAACATTACATGAATATTATCCTCAATTTGAGATAAGTAGTTAAGATAGCATTTTTATCAAAACTGAGATCTCAATTTAAGAGTAGTAAGAAGAGATCGTTACTGTGTTCAGTCAGGTATGGAGATAGAAGCAAAATGTAAAATTTATATACACAATTCCTAAGGTTGGATTTAAAGCCTTGATGTACAGCATATTGCAAGCTCATTGGGTTTTCTTTTTTGCTGTATGATGCAACCTATCCAGCATATTGGATATCATCTTTCCCATCGGTTTATGTCCACTTACAACCAAATTTATTGCTGCACAGCAATATTTCTGTTGTTAAAAAGAGTTAACTTTTTCACAAAGCTGTGCAGTAAAACAAGATGGCAAATGAAAGCTTGTTTAAGAGTTACTGATCAAAGAAGAAAGATTTCAGGCAAGTCACAAGCATAACAGCAGGAAGGTAAATAGAAATAGAACAGAAGAAAGGCATCCTTTGAGGGTCACAGTTCAAATATTATTGGTCTCTTTGATTGCCTTTCAACTACAAGTTACCAAAAAGAATCATTAAACATGTACTTTGCCATTGTGAACCAGTAAGTCAGCTTTTACATATACACAAACTTGTATACTAACCTTAATCCTAATCTTCTTTCTGCCCAAATAATGAGAATAGAGTATAGAAATGCCACATCTTTCTCTTCCCGTCAGCCATAAACACTGTATGTGGATTGACTTTGGTGTGATTATGTTACCATTTGTTATACAGCAAGACTATAAATCTCACTTTACTCTTTAAATTTCTCTACAAAAAGTTTTGATAGCATTCATAATTTGCAAATTCGTTATTCTATTTTAGATTGCACTATCATTCATTTAGTCTTCTTAGCCACTTCTGCAAATTGTTATTGGCAGTTTATTCCTTTTTGTCCAGTATTGGATGGAATATATTAGTTCTATGTTAGCCCTTCATATCCCCTTTCTATGTTTCATCTCTTGTGGACTAGACACTAACACTGAAATCAAAAACTTGTTTGAATAATTTTTTGAATGCGTCAGTGCATATCCTTCATATCCCCTGACACCCTTATCAAATATGGTCCATAACCTACCCAAAATTCCAAAGGGCAGCTTTGCTTATTTAGTTTTTTATTTTAGGGAAGGGCCTGAGCTTCCATGGTTCCTGACAGGGTACATCCCTGACTTCTTATTTAATGTATCACTTAAAAAATGTAAAGATATTCAATTTTCTTATATTTTAGAGCTATTATTAAGAACTGCTAAGAAGTCACTGCTACGTTTCCTATACAATTTCTTTATCATGAGCAGTTGTATGGCAGCAGTAGGGCTAGAGGGAACCACGAGCAGTTTTTAGGGCAAGTGACAAGGCTACCTATCCCTTTATCAGATACATTTGTCTAGGAGTGAAAGTCATAATCATTTATTTCAGTAATTTCTGGGAAAATTTAAAGTCAGGAACAGTTAGAAAGTTAAAACAATCCAGGTCAGAAGAGGAGAAACTGATTTTATGCGATGTACCACCCAAAGTGGCTGCAAACTGAAAGAGATTATGCAGATTTTGATAGCGATGATGATTGTCATGAAGATGTAACACACCATGAAAGTAATGATAATTTTTACCGAATTAAAAATCAGACACAAGAACCCATCATATGTAGATGCTTTTTGATCCAGACAATTATTTGCTTTATGCGTATCCCATATTGTATGTGCAATTTCAGTAGCCATGCGAATAAGCTTAACTTCTGTCATTTTCATGGCTTAAACCTGTAAAAACAAGGATTTGTTTTATGATGATCTTAAATCACTGCTTTTAATTTGTATTGGAAGAAAAGCCTTCCTTTCTCTTAACAATCACAAAATGATTACACAGTTTGCAAAATCATGTTCCCAACTAATGAAAGCATTGATATAAACTGATTATGAAACTTAATTAATGATATAAGTAACTTGATCTTCTGAATTGATATCATTTTAGTCCAGACTGAAATATTAGCTTATACTGATTGATGGCTAGGATAATAGTGTGTTGCCTAAATTTAAAGAATGCTATTTTACAAACCCGTGATCGATGTTGTTGCCGTAATGGTGTGATTATTGTTTGAATTTACCCCACACAAATTCAAGAAAGCTTTACAATATTTCATTTCTACAGGGCCCTCGTTGATAACAGCACTTCATGTGTTGGAGAGGTTACCCTGTATAAACATTGCTATTATTATTATTATTATTATTATTATTATTATTATTATTATTATTATTATTATTATTATTATTATTATTATTATTATTGACCAATGACGAAATGACAGCCAATACAAAGAGCAGATTTTGGTGTTTCTATAGATATGAAAAGTTTCATTGTCAAGTGTCTTCAAGATGTTTTGAATCATACTTAACATCATTTAAGACCTTGACTACTTTGAAACTCAAATCAGTATCGCCTGCAGAATGGTGGTTCTCTTTCTTTTCTGTGATAAACCCTGTACCAGCCTGACTTAAACACAACCGAATCAATTTTAAAGCACTTCATTCCACTAATTTGCTCAAGTAGCATTGTTTACAAAAAAAGCTAGAAGTCATGCAAATATATTCAAAAGCTATGTGAAAGAATGTACTCAGTTTGGCCTTTAGCATTATAGCCCTTTGATTATATCTTGGGCTGGGATAATTTACTTTGTTTGTTGCTGTAGGTTAACAACAAAATTTTCTCCTGTTCATGTTAGGTATTTCTCAACAGTGGAGAAAAGAGCTAAAATACTGCATGGTGAGAACTATGAAATTCTACCAACTGGTTCAGAAGCATGTGCTGAGATTTTTCGTGAACTTCAAATTTTTCGTTTCTCCCCTGAGGTAAGACATGCTCTAAATTGTGCATACATTTCTGCTGTGGTGTATTGATTTAACTCTTAGACTAAATAGAGCTAGACCGAGTACATTGGCAGCTAATGTGTAGACAAATTTAAACACTTGAGAATAGAAAGCTGCTTATGAAATAAAAAAGTATTAGTTTACTCTCATTTTTAGCTGAATTTTGGAAAATACCTTATTTATTGGCAAATGGTTTTTTAGTACGATCTGGAGGTAAGATTCGAAATAGGTCTGTATAATGAATTGTCACTAGACATGCCTCACAACTGGACTGTCAAATTATTAGTTTTGAGTTGTCAAATTTTAATGTTATCAATACATAACCTCTGCATCTACACAAGTTTGTCAGTAAGCCTGAATTTTGTAATCATCCTTCCTAGTGTATGTGTGTAACTCCAAGTCAGAACATTGTAACAATATTCACTCAGAAATACCCACGGGTACAAATTGTTAGGATTGGTGGTAAGGGAGGGGGAAAAATCCATCATTTTAAGCGACTTCAACAGAAGCATGAAAAGAAGTTGTTGTATATTATGGCGACACAAGAATTAAAGTGGCATGGTTCAAAAGCCTAATTAATGGTTTTTGTCAGTTGCACCGAAAGGCAGGACTGACCCCTTAGATTTTGTTGGCCAATAGCTACTATAATATCCTTTCTGCTTTGTTTACTCTATTAATATTTCATCTCAACTACTTTAATATCAGCAAAATTGGCATCCTTTAGCATGCTTTCTGGTTTCCCAAAAGACAAGGGCATTCCAAGCATATAAAGAACCCATCACTGACAGACCATAGTTCGTAACGTTTTTGCCCTATGGAGTGATGATTGCTTAGGAGGACTGGATCTAGTCTTTTTATACCTATGGTTTTACTATTAATATGATGTGGTACTTCACTTTTGTTGTTCTGTATGAAAATACAAACGTGCCTGCTATAAGTACTAACTGCTTTGTGTTGTCATTTTTAAATATATTACGGGAGTTGAGCTCATCATTTTTAAATATGTACTCGCCAAGGGTTATAATTGCTGTGGATCAGGTAATTAATCTATTAATTATCATATATTGCTTTTCATACATATTTCTTCCGTGGTTCCATGAAAATTGTTTATCGGTTAAGTTTAACAGCGAGATGGACTCATGCAAGTCGGTCAAACATAGTCCTGTGTACAAACTACTTTCAACAAATCATTTGTTAGCGGTGGCTATAAGGAAGGTAGGCTTAATCGTATGATGGAACGGTTTAATATTTATATGTAAACATGTCTATTTCATTTTAACAATCAACAGTTAATTATTTACTTGTGATTTTCGTAATTTACCTTTATGGAGTATGATTTGTGCAGTTTTCAAGTCGAGGAGTTTCTTTGTAAGAGATACCACTGACTTACTTCCTACAGTTGTATTTTTGACATTTTAACATTGCTGAGGAAATGAGAAAATGATGCTGTTTACTTAATCGAGTAGAAAAAGTGATTATTTCCATGTTAGTAATTTGCCGTTTTATCTTGAAAGCTTTGCATATTTATCTGATATTTTTCTCATTGTAATAGTAAAATCACTTTACTGTTATATCCAAAGAAAGCTTTAACACACTCACAGTTACCTTTTTAACTTGGTATAAGTGGACCATAAAGACATTTGGTTATAGCAATAATGTTGCGATGTTTGCCGTCATTTATTTTAGAACAACCTCGTGTTTTGCTGCATTCCATTAGTCGAAGACTTGTCTCTGATTGAACCTGAAGTAAACTTTACGAAGTTGTAAGTACCTCTAACAGTGATAGCGCGGTTATAGGACACTATTGTGTTATTAAAGTCTGTTTGCGTAAAATGGAAGCTGCACCGTAGCTAAAACTATCATTTATACTATCAGAGGCTTCTTGATTTGCTCTTAAGAAGAAGGTTACTCAGTTTGAGTGTATTTAGTTAGAGCTTGTGTCATTGTGTTCTTTTTAAAGTAAAAGTAGTCCTGAAGTTCTGTTTTAACTTGCGTTTTTTTCCGATGTGTATCATTTTAAATGTAGTGTGGTTGCTTTAACAACCAGTTGCAATATTCAAATAAGTAAACTTGGTTTAAAAGTAAACGTGACACTCCGCCGTTTGGCCTGACAATACACTATGTAAATTTTGCTAGTGATTATGTTGATTTGAGTTTTTAATAGCAACATTCTAACTATTTAATTATTGTAAAGTTTAACTGTGCTCCCTGACAAGAATTCATTAGAGTTAAGGCAACATGGTCATAAATAAAACATGAGACTCCATGAGTAAGATAGGGATAATTTGTTTCAACAGAATGAAAATCAGGGACGCTTATAGGTTTTGATTTAAATATTGAGATGTCGTAAACGTATAGTAATACATTGATGCTCTGATTGATCTTTTACTTTGAGGTTAAATGACTTGGTATCGTATGTCATTGTTCCTGTTTCTATCTAATAACTTTTACTTTTTATTTCTTAACTCGATGTCCATCATAACGGGAAAAACCGGAAGCATATGAAATTTAAAAGACGTAACCTGATTTTCCTTTATAAGAAAAAAGCTAGTCATTTGGTTAAATATATTTATTCTTGCGTTTGTGAGTGGGATGTTTCATGTTTTTGTATAGCGTGGGTAATGAAAGAATATCTGTGTTTTGAAAATCTTTGCTGCATCAGAGCAATATTCGTAATATTGTGGTAGCTTTGCACTCTCTCGCCTTAATTATAGCCTTATAGTATGTCATTATTTCATGGTTTCTTTGCTCTGTTGACATCATATGAACTGTCATAGAGCGCGTTTGTCACGATTTTTCCTGACATCACAGTTATTGCCATATGGCCACGTTTCCCGTTCACTGCTATTTGTGGAATTGTGAACTGCAGTATCATTTAAATTTTATATTTGTACAACTTTTCTTCCATGTTTAGAGTGTGTTTGTCAGTTTCATACACAATCTTGCACTCGTTTGCTGATGTAGTCGGGAGCACCTCATTTGAGGACGAAGTAAGTTCATATTGTTTTGCACAGGCGTCATATGATGCTTCGTCGTCGCTTACTTTTTGTTTGGTTTTGGTAAGTTAATAGACAAGGGTTGAGTTGATTAAGTCCCAATAGACAAGTTATACTAAGTGTGATTCTAGTGTTTATAATTTACACTACAGCAGGATTTGTCTCAACGCCTTTTATACTTGTATTTTTCAAGACCTGGAATGCAAAACTTGTTGAGATCCAGCAGTATCTGTCCTTGTGTATGCCGTTTGGTTCGCCCATAGAATCAAGTCCTTCAACAGTACGAGGAATCCTTGCATCAAGAAATCAATCATTGCAAAAATTTAAGGTACAATACATTTGCATTTTTTATTAACAAATTATGAATCGAGTACGTTGGACATTTCTTCGTGGCGAGATATATTTTTCCTTTTGGATGTTTCTTAATATTCCGCCTCAGACGTATTGGCGGACGAGTCGTATCACATAACGAGCTATTGTTCTCATTAAACGTTTTTTGAGAGTTAAAGCATTGATAACCATCTTCTCAAACTTATTTGTTGTGTGTGCATCGTTACTCTAGGCTACAGTACTATTAACTGTTTGACACAAAAGACAACATCCACCTGCTTTGCCTCTACGTCCTTTCATGCTTTGGCTATTGAGTTACTTCTTGACTCCCAGCCCTTTCGTATGTCCGTGTAAAATGTAACGTACTTGCATGCTTCTCATGATCATACCCTCTGTATTTTTAAATGTTACATGTGGCTACTAGGGTGTCAGCACAGTTACACAGGGTAGATTACACACATTTTAACTTTCAGATCATAACTGTCAGTGTCGAAAGGTGTTGCACACGTATTGAACTCTGTGCATGGTAACATCAAGGTTTCCAGTTATTCTCATTACAACATACAGTAACGAGACAAATAGTATTTGCGTAATTATTTTACTCTTTTTTTTGATAGTCGTTTTGTACATTTCATATTTATAAGATGCCCGCATGGAGACCATATGCGCCTAAAGGAAAACAAACAATCTCATTTCTACTTCAAGAGCAAATTCGAGCTGTACAGGTAACATTTCTTTTCGCTCAAAGAGAGGTTGATAGAGCTCTCTTTGTCCAGAAACGTGCTTAGGTACATGTAAAGTAGTGAATTTCTGGAATTACAAAGAAGGCGCTCTTGTGTATTTGTAACAAGATCCTCTGGTATCACTCGGAAATACATTTTCTTTATGTTGCTTATTCCTGGAATAGTGTAAACAGTCTCTATAGTAACTTAAAAGTACGATCAGGCAAAGGAGTCGACAGAGAAATCAAGCGTCAACCGTGAGTTTATATTCCATTGCTTTAATTTATTTTTGAAAATCATTATATTGGTTTATTTTATAGTAGTAATTTCTTTTACTTATTAATAATAGCTCAGAAACTCACCCATTTAATTGGGGTGAGATTCTTCAATTGCCATCTCTCGCAAGGATTTCTAGATCAGAGTGAGAAACGATAGCTGTATAAATTTGGGACGATGATATATTTTCGGACTACTGTTGCCGGATTTGGACTTTTGAATTTCTGCATGGAAGACGAGTTAAATCGTACTATGCCATTGAGCATTTAGTGTTCCATGGTCACAACTAGGAAATCTCATTTTTGCTCTGTGCTGCGCCAATCCGCAATTTTTACTCTATTGTGATCATTCATTCACTAACATTAGCCTCTTGTGCAAGATGAGGACACAATGTCACAGTTTAACATTTTGCATTTTCTTATTTTTGGCTAGTATGGAAAAGGTCATATTAGTGACGTGTGCGAGATCTTTGGATCAATAAGCTGTAAAGTAAGTATAATTAGAGGATAAGTAAGGCTTTAGGTCTGTGTTAGAACATTTTTCGTAAAGAAAGTGCTTCATTTCATTTTTCTGAAGAAAGTAAATGTAAACATATTACATTCGATATGTTTTCTGCAGACATTCATTTCCTCCTTATTTGATATTGAAAATTCATATTCCATTATCTCTTGCTTCCCCGTATTTCCTGGGCTTATCACTGTGTAAAACATAGCTCCACTTTTTTCTTTACTTCCGAAGGGCACTTATTATCATCAAATAGATCTGAGCGCAATTTTCCTCCAAATTTGAAATCCCAAAAATGACGGGAGAAGGAAGTCGTTTGCTGTTATCTAACCAGTGAAATATAATATTGCCTCGGTGACCAAAACTAGTTCAGAACATTTCCTTTCTCATTTTGCGTTTGTTTTTTGACGTTGTTTGTGTTAAATTGTTTTACAACAGTAAGTACATATTGTTCCTAAATCTCTGTAGTTATGTTTAAAATTCTTTTGCATTCATAGGCAGACCTGGAAGGTGCGCCAGAAATATCCCTGAACTTAATGGCCCCAGTTGTGACTGCAGCAGTGGATGAAATTGCCTACCACCCTTGTGTGATGGTATCTGACGACTCCACTTCGACGGTGACTGGCGTTGACAAGGACATTGATATGCCTTATGCTGTAAAACCACTTCGCTTTTGTCCACCGCTGGAAACCTTTACGCTATGCCACTACAAAGCGAAACCAGACAAAAACCTGCTTCCTGTTCAAGCGTATTACCAAATGAAGGTGAGATAATGTTCATTTGTAGTTGCAAATTTTGCCTTTTTAATCGATAACAACGGTATCTGCTCTGCTCTGCCCTTCCCATCCTTCTCAATTTGGCTTGATTCCCAATTAATTGGGGTTGCCGGTGCGGATCCCCTCCTCCGTGTACTTCGGTCTTCTGCATCCTCCTCCCTCAGTCCCAAGGCTTTCATATCCTCCTTAATGCAATCTTTCCACGTCATCTTTGGTCTTTCTCTCCATCTCCGTCCCACTCTCGTTGCCATCACTCGTTTTCCAACATACTGGTCGTCTCTCCTCCACACATATCCAAACCGCCCCAGTCTTCTTTCCCTCAGTGTGCTCCTCAGGTCTTTCACATCCATCTCCTTCGCACCCTATCCATCATAGTCACTCCCGTGGCCCATCATAGAATATTCAACTCTGCAACCTCCAGTTTTCTCACATGTATCCTTATCACTGCTACTGTCGCCATACCAAACAGCGTTGCTAGTCTCACCGCGACTTTGTATACTTTGCTTTTCACCTTCACGTATGTGACATCAGCTTTATGCCTCGGTATCTGCTCTGCCAATTCGTATAAAGCGCGGTCACATTTTCTCTTGTCCTACGGTACATATTTCCCAGGGTAGATACTGCTCAGGTTTCAATATTAAGTATGAGAATTTTGTTGAGTCTACTCAATCGTTTTTCATATATTTCTAAGATGGAGGAAACTTCTGCCAAGATATTAGTTCAACTCAAATTATCGGAGAAAATAAGAAATTCTTTCGAATTTTTCAACGTACATATTCCGTTTTTCAACAGGTAAGCTGATATTTAATTTTACGGTCAAAAGTTGCATTAAAACATGGGATTTGGATAATGCAGACAAAATGTTACTCGTGCTTTACGGTCACTGTCTACTTCATAGGCTACATCAAGATAGATTTTACCGCTTCGTAAAATACGCATTTTTTGGCCATAAACAACAGTGTATTTAGGGATGGACTAAAGCCCATGGGTAGTCAAGTTTGGGGTTTGAATTTTTTTCTCCAAGTGTTATGTGCCCCAAGGACTTTTGTCTCTGCTTGTAGCCAGACCTTATAGTTTATTAAGATGGTAAATGAGTTAGTATTGCATGGCTATATATTATGTGATATTACAGGATATTATGTTGGGTTTTAAATAACGTTGGTAACAGAATTTGAGCTCACAGAATAAGAAATAGTTCAAGGTCCTGTCTGATGGTAACTAGTTTAGTTCAAATTTAGTTCATTACGAAAGACATCGTTGTTTGCTGATAGATGGAAATTGTACTGTGGGTGATAGGTCGATTCCTTCTAGACACAAAATACATACCACTTCTAAGCGTAAACCCCAATAGACAGACACTCCATGAAATGTGTGGACGAACTGGCTGAATGACCAATGGTCTTTCGACCTTACCTACTGAGCTGTGTAGCTCAGTAATAAAGTCGTCAGATTTGCAGCCGTGAGAGCCTATTCGAGTCTTCAGTTGGCACAGTCATAACGTCACTTCCCGTAATTCAAATTCTGTCGATTTCATCTTGTCTCAATCATTTTTTGTAATGTCGTTTGATTAAATTGGTTATCTGTTTGTGACAGAATGCCTTCATTTACACGCCTTGCAGGGGTCCAGTTAAGACTTTCAATTTTTTGCCACCATCAGCAAGTATCAGCATAAACCAGGGAAGATCAGCTGTTATTTGGTCCATTGGTAAGTCACGATACGAAGCATTAGCATCAATGGGAACAAATGCTCGGCCATTAAGAACGTAAACGGACCCAACAATCAATCAAGGCCGTAGTTTTTAACTCACGGTTAATTCCTTTGTAAAAGGAATAAACGGAGTTATCCAAATTGGTTGAGTGTGAACTTGTTGGTGACGCTACAATTTTACCACAATGCTTTTGGTTGAGTGGAAATTAGATTTTTTGCGAGTGCAGCCCACCATCCCATCATGAGGAGAACCTACTGGCATTAATGGAGTGGAGTATGTCGTGTCATCATTGGAAGAACCCATCAGGATCAATGGCAGTGGCGGCTGGTGGGGTTTCTCGTCGGGGGGGATTTCAGATTTGTGTGTGACGCCCCTATTTTGTACTAGAGATGTTACATGAGAACAAAAATCTAACTTTTTGTGTTGCTCAGGAACCTAGGCATATAGTAAATCTTCGGTAAAAAATGTTTACTTTATAAAAACAGTTACAAAAGTTACAAAAGCAAGGTTACAGCAAATGCCGTATCATAGGAGCAATACTTGACCGTGAGTTCGCCACAGGTGCGCTTTGATTGGTAAGCATGTCAAAGAATAGATATTTGTATGAGTATTGCTGATTAGAGCAAATGTTACGGCTTGAGTATGCCTTAACATTGAATTCTGGGCATAAGCAACACAGGGCCTATAGAACAATATACAGTCGTAGTATTAACTTTTATAGCGTGTTTTATGCAGAAAATGTACCTGCATACCTTAATTTAATAAAATTATAACCTGTTAATTGCTCAGAAGAACTTGCTTATTAATAGGTATTTTTTTATTCGTTGAAATATACGTTTTATGTCTATTTGTCATTCTTTTTAGACGATATGCCTTTTCATTTCACGTCAACGTGCTTTAATTTGATCTATATCATTACATTTGTTTTGATCTACATTACAGTTTTGATAATGAGAAGCTAATAATAATAATTATAATCGTAATCATGGTCATAATTATAGTCGTAATCATAATCATCATAATCATATTCATATTCATATTCATATTCGTATTCGTATTCGTATTCGTATTCATATTCATATTCATATTCATATTCATATTCATATTCGTATTCGTATTCGTATTCATATTCATATTCATATTCATATTCGTATTCGTATTCGTATTCGTATTCATATTTGTATTCATATTCGTATTCGTATTCATATTCGTAT
>JANTCA010084746.1:0-14218 GCA_024741275.1 Chironex yamaguchii | reverse complement strand
TAGTATTGTTATTTCGTCGCTGTCTCAAGAACTGTTGGGTTATGCCCATATAATTATCCACTTCGAGTGGTCTTTATCTCCTTTCGTCCACTGACTACTTTTCGTGTTAGAGTTTGAGCCAAAAGTGGGTCTAGCTTCAATTTCCAGGAGTGCTGAAGTCTCTGATAAACTTGATACATTGTTGTTGTATAAATATATTTAATAAATAAGCCTACTTATTATATATACTCAAATCAAATTGCGCCAAAATGTTGTCATCCATTATATTCATTTGGTCATTTGCATGTTAATCTCTTTCTGTTAGTTTACATTAAGTTGTATACTGGTTCGTATGAGCTTAGGTAGTTTACAGAACAACAGCACCTTTCTAACAACAAGCGTTTTTGAAATTTTGAATTATGCGTGACAATGTGGAGGAACCAGCGAATAGTGAGTACCCGCAAAATTGAAAGCCGATTAACTTCTTTCCATGTATGTGTGCTCAAATCCCCTCATTTATTCCTTAAAGTTAGGTATGAAATGATTAAAACTCGGACCGAAGGGTGGTCGTAGGCTTGCGTTTACTCAGAAACATACAGCCTGGTCCGTTGGGTAACAAGATGTCAAGGACTGGAAGTGGCCATGAAGATTTACTACCGAAAGACTACTAGATATCAATGTCAAGGAGTAAAGGTGAAGCAACACCAAATTCGTTCACCATTGAATATTTAGCAGATATTGCGAATCCAGATCGTACAAAAACAAAAAATTTATACAGTCATTAAATCTAGCTACCGATGCTATTTGAAGGGTGCTCGGGCATTTGTAGCTGCCGCCTAGATCCGCCACAAGTTCGAGCCATCCGCTGAACCAAGCTTTCTTGGTCGAATGTTGAATTTTATTGGTCAGTTTGTTTTCTCCTTTGACTTGACATCAGACTTTAGCAAGGCAACGACACTGTGACCTTTGCCACGAAAGTCAACTGAGTGTCAGTGAAGTCAGACAAAATTGCACTCGATTTCGTTACACTATTTACCAGGTCCTTTACAGTCTTTGTTTCTGTCGATCGCTTGGGCTATATTAGTCTTCTAGTTTATACTGTTAACAACTGAAACATTTAATTAACTTTCCTCATGTTGTATCAGATAGAGAACTCTGGTCATTGTTACGTCTGGGCTTGTGGAGATACAAATTCTGAATGAAGATCTCTGCTCGTTCACTGAAGGTTCTCCATTGTTAGTCTTTATCTGTTTTTTTTATTACTATAAAGCATGCCTTGCCAGCAGGCATTGTCCTTACCAACCGAAGTTAGCTTCTTAAGGTTGCTACTCTTGATCGCCTCTACTTTATTCTTCACCGTATCATCACTTAACGGAGGGATATGACTTTGACAACAGAGGTATCTTGTTGCAAGGCCAAGTTGGGATTGCGATAGAATGTAACGCTGTGCCCTTTAGCACATCAGCAGTACTTTTTATTGTCTTTCTTGTACCATTTTACAACGCTTGCAGACCAAGTAATCTTACTCGAAAATTATTGTAAGACTTGTTCTCACTGGTGCGAGGACTATATTAGTTTGATGGTAAGAGAACGGCGTGGCACTGTTAAGATCGTTCCAATAGTCAATTCAGGTACTTCATGTCTATTTCTGCACATGCTGCTGCAGGCTATGAAAGAGTCGCTCTGCAGCACCAAGAGTGGTCTAATATTGCATAGTCATGATTTCTGCAAAATCGCGTCAAATGTAGACTTCCACTTACTATGAGTTTTGGCATCCTATAGTTACTTGCTCGTAAATCGATAGATCATTTCCATTTTGTTAGGGAAAATAGCTCGCAATGTCGAAATTTCGTTGTATTCCTGGTTCGTGGCATGAGGGTTTTATTAAGGTTTTTGTAGTAAAAACGAAGGAAAAGAGTTTTGTTTGGTACGGTGAAATTTTCATTTTATTGGACTTTTTTAATCGAATTGCTCTGATTATATTTTTTTTGCATTTAGGCTTCAAACACACTCTGCCAATGTAGGTCGTTTTGTATTTGCTTAGCAGTCTAGTAGGACATATACTCGTGATGCCGTTCTATGGTAGGCAATCTACATATTAAGAACCTGTATCTAGGCAGAATCACGGCAAAACTCTCACAAAAGTCTTCTATGTAGAAAACAGTCTACTGCAGACAGATTTCCCCAGCATTTAAGTACCTCCCATAGTAAGTTTAACTATAAATATTGAAATGTTCTGGACTCTAAACCACAAAACGGACGACACCGTTACCTGATACTACATCGCTTTTTCAGATTCAAGTGGAAGAAATAGATAGCCTATTGATTTTTGTTCGCTGCTCGTCTGTGTATAGTAGATCGATAGAAAAGAATCGGCATTGCCGGAAGTTGACCTCATTGAAACAGCAATAGCTGAAATATTTTTCTCTTAAATTAATGAAATGATAAAGACCTGTCAGATAGGAAAGGCTACAAGCCGTTTCTAGTATTTCTACATTTGAATTTCTACATCTACATTTAAATTTCTACATCTCCATTTAATTTTTTACATCTACATTTACATTTCTACATCTACATTTAAATTTCTATATCTACATTTAAATTTCCACATCTGCATTTAAATATCTACATCTACATTTAAATTTCTACATCTACATTTACATTTCTACGTCTGCATATAAATTTCTACATCTACATTTAAATGTCTACATCTACATTTAAATTTCTACATCTACATTTACATTTCTACATCTACATTTACATTTCTACGTCTACATTTATGTTTCTACATCTGCATTTAAATTTCTACGTCTGCATATAAATTTCTACATCTACATTTAAATGTCTACATCTACATTTAAATTTCTACATCTACATTTACATTTCTACATCTACATTTACATTTCTACGTCTACATTTATGTTTCTACATCTGCATTTAAATTTCAACGTCTACATTTAAATTTCTACGTCGGCATTTCTAGTGTGAAGGATAATGAATTATCAAGAATTTGATCATGTTTTCTCGATCGCATTAAGTGGATTAGTTTTAGGTATCATTTTTCCCTGTTTAATTCATAGCCTCATTGTTATAATAATATTATAAACAAGTAATGTCGGATGTGTTTGAAAGTGCTCCGCTATTGGCCTTTACTCCAAAACTGCAGGAGAGTAAGTCTGGTGGACTTGCCTTGAAAAATCCACATTGAATTTGAGAGTCTGTGGCAAGAGAGAAGCTTGAATGACAGTGGACGAAAGCTGATGAGCTGATCTTTTGATTTTGGGGGATTGAATACAGAGAAGTTGTGAAAGGTCTATGCCGGGAACTCTCTAGAGGAGACTTGGGGATGGTAGTTTGTTTCCATTTAGCAGAAAGACGACGTTTTGTGTACAGGTTTGAGTATAAAAATGCACTCACGCACAAAAACCTTGAAACAAGTACGCAACAAGTGTTTTTATTACAAGATTGACTACTATGCCTGTCTGTCGTTTTTGGTAAAATAATGTGTTGTAAGGAGTTGCCTGATCATGGGTTTAGCATCGTCAGAACATAGAAGCAATTAGCTGGGTGGTTATTTGGTGATATACTTAATCAGAACAAAGCGATGCCACTGCGTAACATAACAGAAGAAGTCAGGGATTTTTTTATTTTCCAGGTTTCGTAATATTCGTTGGAGCATTCTAGCTTATGTGCTATGTTTCTGGTAGTTTCTGTTGTCGGTTATAAATGTACTTTCCCCAATATGATTATAACATCACTTGCTTATTCCAACGCATCTTTGTGTATCTACTTGTAGTTTTTAGCTTCTCTCGTTGGTAAAGACGTACGAGCGAATGGTCACCTTTATAAGATAAGATCTCTATTGGTAAAGAACTTTAGTCAAGGTATCTGAATGCGCCTCAAACGTTTGAGGTTCTGTGGTACCGCTCTTCTGCTTTATGTTTATACTCGATGATGTTTTGTTTAGAAAGTTTTGCCAGGGTACCGCGACTGTAGTTACAACAGGCTTCTGATATCCACGTCATATTTTTGGTGTTAGTAGTAAAATTTCATTACCAATATTCTGTACGGTAGATATGAGCCTAGTTTCAAGTAGGGGTCAATATTTTGAAATACCCATGAAATGTATTATCACAAAATTAAGATGCAATAGTGTGACAATGACTTGATTTGTTTTTTGGCTTTAGAGTGATCAAATGCTTCAGAGATTCAAAAACGTTACTGCTTAGCTCTTATTATGGGAAATTATTTTTCTGATAGTGTGACCCGTACAGTGCTAATGAAAACTTTTGTCTCAAACCGGACAGTCCTTGTTTATTAATTGTTTGGTAAGTGCGATCATCACTGTTAGAACATATTTTTTATGCCGTCAATTTCCAGAACCAACAGTGTTCGCTGAATTATTAAACGCTAAAACCGAACGTGATCTAAAATATACCTTAGGACTCGACTGTGAATTTTTGAAATGCTGTAATTACTATGTCAAAAAAATAAATTACATTTTGTAGTGCGCTAAAAGTATGTGTTTCATTGGAAGTCTGATGACAGCAGCTGTCTAAAAACGTTTTCTTTATTTCTAGGAACTTAATTTTTATGGAGACTATAACTTAAAGAGTCTGGTTTATTTGAAAAATAATTACCATCACGTGCTGTTTACAATATTGGTTTTAAACGTATGTTTGTTTTATAGTTACTATGCAATGCTGATTACATGACGCACAGGTTAACTGCAAGAAAGATTGAGAATGCTGTCGTGACTGCTTGTGTCTAGTACGGTATTATGAAAGAAAGATTGACAGACAGCAAAACATGAGACAGACAGATAGACAGCCAGGCAAATGGATAGATAGGTTGATAGATAGATGTATGGATGGATGGATGGACGGATGGATGGATGGATGGATGGATAGATAGATGGATGTATGTATGTATGGATGGATGGATGGATGGATGGATGGATGGGTGGATGGATGGATGGATGGATGAATGGATGGATGGATGGAGGGATGGATGGATGGATGGATGGATGGATGCATGGATGCATGGATGGGTGGTTAGTTGGATGGAGGGATGGAGGGATGGAGGGATGGATGGATACATGGTACATAAGTGTGCATTTGGCGGGATTTACAATCTTGTACAATAATACAGAAACATATCACAGCAACGTCTTTCCACGTGGAGTGTTTATAGTTAAGTGGTTAGTCATGCAGCAATTATATACTGCTGCTGTGATCCACCAATGTTCCAAACAACTAGCACAGCATCATAAAAGCTGTATGATTTAGGTTAACATTTTCTTCCTTCAAACAAATAAATGTCCAAATATCCACGTAACGTCGATATTCAAGACCTGGAAATTCGATGGGATAGTTAAGTTGAGAATTTTGATTAACAAGGTACAATTTAACTTCGAAGATCTTTTTCGTTTTTATCGGCGACAACGCCTATGTCCAAGAGATCACTGTTTCAGAAAGAATTCTTAAATTTTCGTAATGAAAACCACAACTTCAAGAACATGTCCAGAAGTCCGTACGTACCTAGACGCTGACTTACGTGTTCAGCACGACAGAGCACGTTTTCAATGATTTTTTAGCCCTAACGGACGACAAAGCAAATCAACATCCTTTGAGTCGTGACTTTCCAAATTACTTTCTCTCTGCTCAAATTCTATTCCCCTTTCTGCGATTATGCTTGGCTGACATCTTCCATATGTAACTCCACGTACTACGCTACCTTCAAACGCCATCTTGTTTTGTTGCACATCTGTGCTCAGATGTTTTGTAATGTACTGAATAATTGCTGCCCAACATTGTATTTTGCTGTAAGGGGAGAGCAAGTCGTAGGAAGAATGATTTCCAGTCTTCTTCTTGGCTTACGTAAGGAAATCCCTATATCGCTGGATATGTTGGCAACATACTACAATACTGTATATCCCGCCTTAGACCGAAGGCAAAGTGGTCGGATAAAGAATTTGTCCTTCATATAGCAGTATTAAACGTTGAATACATTTCTTAAATCTTAGCAGCGAGTTCTCACCGAGGCACAACATGTCATATTTGTCTAAGGAAGAGAAGTTCCTCAGTGTCTTTTTGTAGTTGGTAACATTAGTACATGACATATTAAAATGCCCTGGACATTATGGGTGGTTAGGGAAACGTTCTTCGTTATTACAAAAATCTTATATTCAATTTGTTGGGGCGTTCTATTATTCCTCGCAGTAGGCTCAAGTTGAAAGGTTTCTTAAGTTGATACTGTGGTTAACCTAAGATGGTCGGTTTCAACGCCGTCTATTTGATTCACTGTATTCAAAGTCCTGTTAGTCCTTCAAAGAGATTACATCTTGGTTTCATGGAATGCTAAAAATAACAAATTATAGTGTTACTAGGCTACAGGGGACAAAGAGAGTTATACCTCAACACTGAAGTTTTATGGAAGAGTCTTAGTTTAGGCGTATTTTGCTAATGACGGGGCATAATAGTGTAGATGCTACAAGCTTAAGAAGATACTTAAATCAGCGGTCCAGATGAGCTGTATTTTAAATGGAGCAAGGATTAAAAGAGGGCGAAAGGATCGGAATGGCAATTACACGGATAGATCGGCGAGAAGACGAAAGGCAGTAGTCCTTTGCACGGGATTTGAATGCAACTTGGAGATTTCATGTACGTAGTGGTGCCACTGGATTGTATATTACACTTTTCACTTCAATATGTTTTGCAACCACACTGTAAAGACATAACGAACTATCTGACCGTGCTAAGAGTCGTGATGCCGAGTGGAATACTTCTTCTACTCGTTTTTGGTATTCAAAAGGTGTTTTATTAACAAGCTAATGTCCTGGATGACTACACATGTGTTTTGTCTGATTATTTTTCGTTTCTGTTCTTTCCTTTTCTAAGTGCAATTTTTGTTGTCTCTGTAATAGGTAAGGGTTGTAAGAATTTTCTTCCGCCGCTTCGTATTCCGTTGCTTATCTCCTAGTAATCTTTTAGTAATATTTTTGCTGTAAATTTACTAATCCCCCTTATTATCTAATTGTATTTGTCTTGGATACGTTACGAATAGTTGAGATTGTAGGCGAAAAGCGCAACACAACTCAGTATCAACTCGGTAGTAGTGGGAGTTTTTCACCATATCATGCCATGGTATGTCTACTTTCTGGAATACAGTGAATGCAGACAGTAACTGGCTTTGTAATGTTACTATTTTAATTGTCGTGAGCATGATAATGTTGTAAGACATAGACCAAGAGAGCATCCATGCATAGCGACTATCTGGTTTTAATTCCAAGTTGACCTTTGAAGCTACTTTCTTTCCACGTTTGGCAAGGAGTATGATGTCTTTTTGTTTCACTGTCTTAAAAGAAATACGAAACATCTTATCATCTTACCTTTTTCTTTTTGTTCTTTCATTCCTTTATGCCTTCTGTCTTTGTCTTTTCTTGCTCAGTACTTTGTTTGTTGCTTTCTTATAAGTCAATTTTCGATCCAACCTTACACTACAAAATCTGCTATGTTATCTGTTACTGTATTCTGGCGAATCTGTGTGATCTTGGTCAGACGAAAAGCTTTGTAGATGTCAGTTTTACTTACGAAGTACGAAACGTCAGAGTAAAGTATCCCATAGTTGGGCGTTAATGTTATTAACTCGGAGAGATTTATTGACTAGACGGTATGACGTACAGTATTCTGCAAAATTTTTCTGTGCTTTATCAGCATCCTGAAGTGGAGAACGAGGCTAATAAGATGTAAGATTTTTAACTTTATTACCATTTTGAAGGAGAAAACGATCCATCCGTAGCATGACTATGGCCTTGTAGGTCGAAAATTCCTAAATCACACCGTAGATTGTGTGGTGACAGTTCTTATTCAAGACAACTTTCATTGAAAGTTTGTAGATGGGGAAAGTATCTTTGAAATGGTGCCGACAAACCACGGACTGAAATAAATACACAAGGTTGGCACCTTACCGGTAAAATCTGACATGGATATTTGTTTGACTTTCAGGTGTGTTTCATATTTATGAACAAAAGTGCAAATAGTATGGCCCAATGACCTTTCTACTCACGTATACTCTGCCTTTCATCCTGACCCATGAGTAAAATCCGAGGTCCGAAGTCCGTCAACTGGTTGGATTTCTATAGGCGATATAGAGTTGCAAATAACGCTTTATTGTTCCTTCGGACTAATCAACATTACGGCAGACCACCCTTTAAATCTTCTCTCACTAAGCCAACTTATTTGCGTTGAAATGGATAACAGGTGTAAGGAAAGCGATAACGCATGCGGCTTGGAAAAGAAGAGGAAGTGGAATAATGACCTGACGCAATCCAAGTGCTATGTTGAAAAATTAGTAGCTCTACGGATTAAGTAGGATGTGAATTGAGCCTGAACTCACGAAATTTAAAAAATGAGAAGAGTTTCAACCTTGCCACGTAATGTCGCATTGTGGCTCATCTGGGTATGGCAGGATTGTGTAGCCATAAGGTATGCTATGCTTAACAATATACTTCATTGGTAAATTTACAAACTGATGTTGTGTTGTCGTGTCTTGATTTAGGGAGGTTGCATTGATTTTCCGATTTCACGTTTGTTTCGGTAACACTGTTTTCCTTTTTTTAGGTTTACGGGCAATAAACGCAGGTCTTAAGGATGAAACCAAAAGGAAGGTGGAGGAAGTAGCACGTTTAAAAGATGAGGTAACCATATTTGCATTTTCCTGCCATGCAATGTCGGTGTCAATACCAGTATGAATATGAATGTGAATATGTAAATATATAATTACATACATATATATGTGTTTTGTCTCGTAAATACCAAGGACTTTGAAAGTCCTTCACCGAACCTTTGTGCCCTGATGGCACGGAGGTTTGAGTGTTTGTTTTTAAGTCTGAGGGTTACAAGTTCGAGCCCGGTCGGCTCCCACTTAGTGGTAGGTATACGATCTTCGTGAATGGATGGTAAGATCTTCCTAGTTGGGAAAACAATTCTTGGATTGATACCAGAGGAACAATTAACTACAGGGTTTTTAATCTGTGTTTCTATGCGGATAGGAACATTGCCTAGCCAAGGACGTTTTAAGTATACTTCATACGTCTTTTCTTACGGATCTTTCATAGAGACCGATATTTTACCGTACGTATGAAGAGAATGCTCTATTATGACTAAGGATTTTTTATTTCTGTGTTTCCCCGGACACTTATCCTCGGTAAAATTTTTCACTTTTACCTTTCCGACAAAAGTGAACTTTTTACTGAGAAGTTCTCCAAGTGGATGCCTTTTTTATATCACAGTAGTATTTATTTAACTGTAGTTTCTCTCGGACATACATTGCAACTCAGTTGGAAGAATGACACATTCATAGACCTTTACACCAGTGCGTACCATAATATCAAATTGTTTTTGCGCTGTTCCTTTCTCTGCAGCTAGATCAGGAGCGGAAGGCTCATGAAGTGACAAGAAGAAAACTTAAAATTGGCAGTGACCAAATCAAGCAACTGAATCGAGGTGAGATTGGACTGGACGTATTTACCTGCATATTGCGTTTTTTTCTGCTAACATAATGGGTAAAAGACTTGGTCTTACAGCTATAGAAAAACAGTTTAAAGCAATTTCACAGGTCAACGTTAGAAATCAGGAAGAGTTAGATGTCTGGCTGAACATATTTCCGAAAGGTACGTTGTCGGAATACGTCGACGCTGTTTCATTAAAAACACATATTCTTTGATAGGAGGCGATTTTCGTGTTCTTTGCTAGGAAACAACGTCTGCGCCACTGTGTTGCAAATCATTTCATAGTACATAGGTTAGTTTAAGTCAGGCTATAAGTTTGAGAATCGAGTTACATCTGTGCATTAAAGCGTAGTTTTCGGGAGTCTTTCAGTTGTCTTTAAATGTTTCATTTCAATTTATGATATAAGGTCGAGATAAAAGTGTATCATAATACTTTGCATTATGCAAAAAGATTGTTTGCAGGCTGGTTTGCGTTTTGAAGGGGTCAGGCTCGAAAATTCGCTACCTGTTGATTCAATGTAATCTGCTTTCTGTGTAGATGGCAGACCAGGTAAGCATCCCAACCTGTACAGGTTACTTTGGCGTAATCAGTGTTGAGTTTTCTACAGATTTTCGGCTCTTATCCTCACCTCAAATGTCTCCTTGGATTTTTTTCCGCAGAATTTTTTCGTTTTGGATATCAAATTTTCGAGTTGTGAGATTTCCCCATTGTCTCTGTCTGAAGCATACTAGTTTCTGTTTTAAGCGCACGTCTTATAAGCTTTATTGTTAGTTTCTCGTTAGAGATCATAGAGGCTTTCTGCTATAATTTTTGCTAGAATACAAAGACGTAGATTAATTTGAAAACAGAGGAAGTAACGGCTTCTTTTCGCCAATGGCGACTTAAACCAGAGGCCTTATTGTATAAGGCGACTGGACTACCAGCTTGTCCCTCCCTCGCCTTTCTTTCATGATAAACTGCTTTGTGCCTTGTATTGTGTCGTCGGCAACTAATTCACAGATTCGAATCTGCGTGGTAATAACAGCAGTCTCCTATATGTATTTTTTAATATTATAACATAATAATATAATATTAATATTAATATTGTTTAATTGATTTTACGTGTTGGCTTTGTCGTGTTAAAGGTTACGGTTAGTTATTTGTGGAAAATAAACCTTAAAAATTCAAAAGTTAAGATTTGATGGATGCTGGTTTTGTGGAAATGGTTTTGTCGTGTTCAATGTACATTGCTAGGTCACCAAGGCACGAATAGCGTTAGCAGAATTGTATACACTGCTTTATTATGGTGCTTATTTCTTACCTTGTGACGAAACCTAGTCTCCGTGTATAACTTGAACACTTATTGAGTTCATAATTGCCTATGCCACCAAGAGGTTTCACTGGCATCTTTTACACTTCATAGCAAGTTAAGAACTGATTCACAAAATTCCAGTGCCGTGGGGCCTATTTTCGTCATGTATTTAAGTTTGACTTCCATTGACAACTAGCTCCACACTTGTTCCTTTTTCTCTATGATTTCAATTTTCCCGTCCATCTGTTTATTTTCTTTACCCTAGTCCTTTTTGTAGATCTAGTCCTGCCGTTTCTATTGTTCTGTGCCCTTGTTTCGATTATTTATCTCTTTTTGCCCCTATTATTGCTAATTACGCGCGAAAAAAAGTTTGTCGCATGACTAAGGCCTTGTACGTCGAAAATTCGCGGATGAATCGTAATTTTGTTGAGAAGGGTGGTAAAAGATTCAATTTTCTTCTACACTGAGAACTGAGACTGTAAGATAAATCTTGCATTCTTTGGGATTCTTCCTTGTACATATCAAAATAGAAGACAAGATGAAATGCGAACGGATGGGACTGTTTAGTTTATATCATACTGATCTTTTTATTAAGTGATTGTACATCATTTACTTAGGTTGACAAATTATTGCCCTAACATGTCGTGCTTGAATTCGACTTCACACAAACATTTGGATGCTGATTTGTGTTTTCTTGAAAATAACATTGCCTTTGTGCCTTGGTTCTTCTAATTTGATCTTGCTTTGGCAAACTGTGAATGAGTAGGACAACCTGGAGCTTTTTAGTGCCTTGGTAACGTCATATAATTATTTCTATTTGCTTAACGGTTGAAGTTATTTTTTCAAATAACTAACTCACTGATTAATCTTTTTTTCTTTGGCGAGTTCATAATCTAAACCAAATTCTTGAGGCTGGTGTAACACCAGCAACTTGGATTGTATTTGTCTACTCTCAGCTGCCGGTCTGGCTGCATTTCTGCTTGTTCATCGACGTGCCTTTGTATCTGCTTAAATGACAAGCAATATCCAAGTGTCTGTCTGTCTGTCTTTATATTTGTCTACCTATTTTTCTACGCTAATCATCGTGTACATTTCTATACGTTTGTTTCTTGTAGTGACAGGTAGACTAGTGTCTCAGACTTGTAGCGCTTTCACTCTGTAGATTTTGATGGAGATTCTAGCCATTTAAGGTGGTAAAATCCTTGTTGTACGTTAATGGTATGATTGGAGTTTGCGAGTTTGTTTCTTACATATGGGAGCTCGCGTTGTTATCGTGGTCTTCCAGAATATCCTGGGAAATCCTACCTTTGTTCCGGAAACTTTATGCGTAGTAATCGTTACCCCAAACGTCCCATAAGATAGTAGAATAAGGTAGGGGAGGGTGACATGTTGTATTGACATTAGGAATCTATCTCGTAATTAGTACAACGTTTCTGTTTGCAGCGTACTCGTTACGTGGCGTAGCTGATTCCCAGGGTTACGTTAGGGAATGTTTAGAAAATTCTTTTCTCCATTGAGTAATCTCAATTCTGCAGATGTGTTTGTCAAACTTTTGTAAATGCAAGACATTTGCCGCTATTTATTTAGTTGAAATATTTGAACCCAATGTAAGGTTCTGTTGAAATTGATAGGATACAGATCTTAGGTTTTTTCTATACCGAAACTGGAAGAAATATTGATAATTTGTTTTGCTCCTCATTTTAGAACCATAATTTGTTGCTCCGCTCTGTCATACCATTCATTTTTAATTTTTAGTTTCCGTTTTGGCATTGGATGAATTTCACGAACTACGAAGGAAATATGAAATCGAGTCCGATTGTCGTCGTAAAGCAGAGGAATATGCTAGCGAGGTAATGTTTGATTGTTTTGTGCCCAATTACAGATAGCTGTCGACTCGGTGATCTCATATTTTGAAGAGAGTTGCCAATATTGAAAGGAGGAAGAACCTACTGAGTATTACTGTAAAATGTTACATATATTACGACGTTGCATATATTACGACGTTGCATATATTACGACTTTAAATATATTACAGTGTTATCCCTAGGAAAAAATGTGTGCTTAGCAGCTGGAACAAAATCGAACTGGGGCAAACGGCGCGTTCTGAGCTCACGCTATTTTTGACCTGAAAATACCTTGGAATGGCTTTCTAAAAGATGCCAATTGATGTGAATTGGGCGTTTTTATTCATCTCAAAATGGTTCATTGTTGCTCGAAAACGGTGGCATTGGGGGAAGAGGTGAAATGTACAATGCCTTTTTGCGTGGATAACTATTCCTCGCCCCGTTTGATTGATCAAGTTTGTTTGTGGGGCATAGCGGTAGGGGTGGAAGCGTAGCGGTATACGAGAGCAGCGTAGCGGGCCCCACGCAAAAACGCTCCAGGGAGAACACTGTATTACGACGTTGCATATATTACGACATTCCAAGGCTTGATTGGTTTTCAGTATACTTTTCCCTGTAAATATTAGGAGTCTGACAATTTGCCAGTTAAGCTAAATTTTATACTATGTAAATGAAAGTATTGGAATTATCTGCTTCCAAGCGATTCCAACTTGGTAAAAAACAAATCTCGCGACGAGTATGGAGTACAGTCTTCTTGTGTATGCTTGAAATAATACCATGGTAGTGACAAAACGCGTTCTGGTTTAACAAGATTTGTAACAGTTCAGGCAAATCATTTTGTCGCATAAAGGAAGTTCAAAAGAACGTTGCATGTTGATGGTAATTTCCAGAAGCAAATACAAATTTGACATTAACTTGCCATCTGTTCGTATATGTACCAGTGTCGGATTGGTTCAAGTCAAGAGCCGTTCAAGTCGGGTCACCCTTTTTTGGATGTTGGGTCTGGTGCTATCAACCTGGTTGACTCGACACTTAATTGTCAAATGATGTTTAAGAATGTCAAACCTGGCCACTGGTTGTAGTCGTAGTCCCGGTAGACTGATAATCAATCCAATAACGTCTCCTGGGTGAGATTACCCAATTCGAAATAGTGACTGTTTCCCAGCCAGCAAACCTGTTTAAACTCTGGGTCAGACACCTACACACACGACTCAGTATTAGTGGTGCCCATATTTTTACTATTAATCCTTTAAATGCCCTGAGTGAATGAAGTTTCAGTGCCGCTGGATTTATCGTATCACGTAGACGAAGCCGTCTCAATCCTTTAACTGTTGATTCAATCTCGTGTGCCAGGAGCTGCTTGGCAGAGGAAATGAATGCGTGATTTTGTCAGTAGATATGTATCATGGATCCTGTTCTGGTCGCAAACTTACTCATTCGTCTGTCAAGAATTGCCATGATTTCGATTCCTAAATGCCAGGTATTACTTTGCTATTACTGTGTTGGTGTTGAATTTGCAATGACTCTATTGTCTTTGTCCACAGTGATTCCTATTTCATCCCTACGTCCCAACGGTCTTAAAACTGCATATG
>JANTCA010084735.1:0-14218 GCA_024741275.1 Chironex yamaguchii | reverse complement strand
CAGTGTTGGTGGTAATAGTTTTAGTAGTATTAGTAGTTGTAGTAGTAGTAGTAGTAGTAGTACTAGTAATAGTAGTAGTAGTAGTAGTAGTAGTAGTAGTAGTAGTAGTATAGTAGAAGTAGTAAAAGTAGTAGTAGTATTTATTGTTTTGCTGCTGTAAGAGGAGGAGTATGCACAGTAGCAGTAGTAGTTGAATAAATAGTAGTAATTAGTGCCGGTACCAAAGTGGTTTGAGATTAATTAACCCTCCACTGCTATCACAATGTTCACACATACCTAAAAGCTGTCCTCCATGCCCTATGTGTTTGTGTCCCAGATCTTGGTCTTGGTCTTATGACTCATTCATCTGTCACATTAGAAGCCTATTACAATACATTTGACTCTTAAGGGGATCGGTACCTTTTTGGTGATGAAGCAACTCTGTACGATGGTATAAGTATGAATATTTATCATCTTTATTACAATATGTCTAGAATCTAACATGGACTGAAGGTCTAACAATGTATTTACTTCCGTAAGTTATTCGTATTTCTCAAACCAGGCAATAGAAGTGGCCTGAACAAAGGAAGTGAGGCCAAGACGATATCTCAGTGCTCTTCATTAGCCCTTGTTTCTTTCAACGTCGAAACATAGACAAGAAATATTCAATTGCCGACATTGTCTCTAAATGCCAACCTCCCTCTCCAACCTTGCAAAATATTAATACTTGTGGTGAGGTAAATTACCAAATACGAAGCCACTTGCGACAAAGTTACATTACCAGCGTAGACAAAGATAAACAAGACTTCAAAGTCCAATAATTTGAGTGACATTGTGTAAGTTGACACTTTCAAAACAGACATAGACATAGTGAAGATAGAAGAAAATGATGCGCAGTCGTCTTAGAAGAAAGGAAAACTAGATATTTACATCCGAAATAAAACTTATGAGCCATGTTAGAAGCAAATCCCAATAAATTAGCAATTGAATTGTGCTATATACTATAATGATAACCCTTACAATATGAATCCACTCTTCAATGGACAGAAATAGATACGATATAGACAATCAAACACTATCCTTTCAATAAATTATAAAACAAGCAATAGAACAAAAGGAGAAAACGAATAACTAAACTTGATTGTATTATGGGAGCATTTTTCCTAAACACGAAAGTACGAGATTCGCAATTCCTATGCCTCGGAACGACGAGCATGTTTTGCATGTAATATATTAATATTTGATTTATCTATAATAGTAATTTGGAAGTCTTCTTCCGTTTTCGTTATCCACATTCCTTGTAAAAGTAATCTTCAGTTCGAACTTCTTCTGACATCTTTTTCATTTAAGATTAACTATGTCCAGATCTGGCGAGGAGTTGGACTTAAGTACATCACTGGATCATGTTTGTGTTGAATCACCAACTGAGGATAAAGACCCAATTGCAAGTGATTTCATGACACCCCAGCTCACAATCTCCGAAGAACCCGATTCACCCCCCGGTAAATGTGAAGGTGGAGCATTACCCAAGACTAATTCAATAGGTCCCCAACTATCTGGATTACGGTTGCTTATGCCCAAGCTAGCAGTGGACTCAACGTCAACACCAGTGTCGTCACCCGCTAATCCGTCTATGATGAAGTCACCACTGGAAGCTGCGTTTTCCTCCAGTCTTTCAAAGTCCCTTTTCAAGTTGCGGGATGATGATGATGACGACGACGATAATGATGAAGACCATAACTCATCTAGTTCCAGCGAAAATCAAAGTGGAGAGAATTCACCGGTTGGACTAGGTAATGTTCAGGGCATTTTCATTTATAATAACTTATTGGTCATACATCTGAGTAAGTAGTAGGCTATTGATAATAATATAAGAACAAATTATCGTGATAAGGGTACACCGAATATTCTAGCTGTCAGGACAAACACTGTCACACAACTTAGGAGGCAACATTTACAATAATAGCCGTTTATATAGGAAAAGTTAAGAACTTCCATATACAACAGTTTTGAAAATGACAATTAGTAATACTGTCCATGAAAACTGAACAGCGTTGCTGATACCAAGGCTTCATCTTTGCTTTGGAATGGTGTAACATAACCAAAACACTTAAAGATTTATAAGTTTTACTCTCTCCAGCGTACGAAATTTACAACCAAAAAGCGAATAAAATTCACACGATGAGGCAACAACCTCCAGAACAGACCACAAAGTACCAATCGTTAGTCTACGAGTCCAAGTGAGAATCTGAACTTCCTCAATGTACAAAGTGCTGTTTTTTTGGTTTTGATATATAAAGGATTCAGATGTAACCATAAATTTGCAACTTATCCGAAAATTGCGATCCTTGTTAAGTTAAGCAAGTGCTGAGTTTTCCAATGTATAACGGTATATGGGTCACAAACTTTGGTTTATAGTTTTATTCTGCAGGGGCAAGAAGGCTGTTCCCAGGATGAAATTGCTGAAAAATATTAATCTTTAACAATAGTTTCTTGAGAGGTTAAAAGAATTTTTGTAATCAAACTACAGAGAATTTCTCAAAGTACCTCGTAACTACGTATGAAATATTGAATCTGCTATGAACTACATCTTTCAGTTTTACGGTGCTCACGAAAACGACGCCTTTGTTTAGTCAAGTCAAATTTACATCAGTAGAAAGAAATAACTCCAACCAATAAACACTCATATGAAGGTAGGATCGTTTAAGGTAAATCTTTTCACATGAATATCTTTACTACCTCATATTTTGGATTAAAGTGATACTGACGCCGCTTACAGAATATTGAATTGCGCCCTCGTAATCCTGCCGTCTTTTAGTCTGAGGCTGTTACATATGTTAACGGCTATTGTCTAGCTTTATTGTAAAATTGAAAGTATTGGAATGAAATAAATAACAGACTCTCCTTAATTTAAATCAGATCATCTGTTCGGCAAATATTGAGTGTCCCTTTTCTAGTTAAGAGACGCTGCCCTCTATGTCCACATTAAGCCATCGTTTTATACATCGTGGACTTTCGCCACTGTTACTACAACGATGATACCAGCGTGTTTTAGGGTGATCTGTATAATCATATACATCGAGAGTCGTAGTAGTATTTGATTTTGGTTGATTTGTAGGAATACCTCTTGGTTGTGGTACATCTGAACCTGACGACGAAGCTCACCTTAGTGAAGAGATTTCTGAGGGATCAGCACGAACACCGTACAGTGGTGCATTCAACGACGCAGTTGGACATCATGCTAGTGACACAAGTCAAGGCCTTGAGAGATTAAGCTCCGAAGAAGAACAAAATATGCATTCAGAAGGGCACGAGACGAGAGCAGCTGAACCTCCTTGCATAAACTTTGATGCTACTAATCATCATGCTGCCCCGCCGGGGGACTGAGTAACTTCTTTTATGCCGTAGGTTACATTAGAATAGACTCGTAAAATCATGCTGTTCATGTATTATAATCTATGGGTCAGGCAACGACTAGACCAAAAGCTAACGAGCACAGTTTTGTTTCCAAACGTGTTGGAAAATGCATGCTTCTGCGAGTTAAGGTCATTTTGGCATATTTCCTTGGTTTCTACTTTTCAGTGGGTAAGAGGCAAGACTTGCAGCGTGTCAACGTGGTTTTCTAGAAGTACGTGGTCATCTTATTTGAAGCAGGGTTTGTCATTGCCCGTTTGAATCCTGCAGCGAAAAAAACGTTACTAAGTCATACTTGGAGAAAAGACAATTATATCAGTAAAAGATAAAATTTCGGTAAAAGATAAAATTTCGAGGGTTGCGTAGCAGGGGAGGTTTGTTTGGGTACGGTCCACTCGCTTCCTTTCATAACAATGGTTTGATAAGTTTAAGCATTTTTACACTATAAAGTAGTTTGATCTGATCACATTTATAATACCAGACGTTTGTAAAGTGAATTGTAGCAAAGGACGTCAAATGTATACTCTACCGTTATTCAAGATCTCTAAGTTGTTTTGCATGAGACAGCTTCTGGTTTTAGAAGGGCAGACCGAGAAAATTTACTGCTTCTCAAATGAAATTTATGTCCAAAACCATTTCGTTGGTGAAACTGGTTCTTTTAAATCCATCAATGCATGTATTAATCAGTTTAACTTCATGCATTGTTTGGTAGTAGAAGGAAGTACTGTGTTCATCTTTAAATGATGCTCCATGACTCAAGCGAAAGAGCCAGGGGAAAACTTAAAGCCAGTTTGGGGTACTCAGTTTTCAAAATTGTCTGGAAAAGCATGTTCTAGACTTCCTTGTAACAACGTCAATCTGAAAGAGCTCCGCGGCCCCTGCAAAACTTTCAACTCGTGCTGACATTTATGACTTTATTTATCCATCTTCAATGTACCTTTTCGCACAATGTTGGCAACCAGAATACTTGCCCTAGCAAATTCTCCTTTAATTCTCTTAATTACGATATTTCAGCATATTGTGTATGTAGTACTTGTATTAAGGGGTATAATTTGTAATAAGTATTATTTAATGTACTAAACTGTCGTCACTATTTGCTTCAGTTTGAGCTTACTATAGTAGCATGTTGTGAATTGGAATACTTTTCATGGCATTAGCATGATAGGTTGGGGATTCGTTGTTGTTCTGCTAAACACTGAGGTAGAGGTACATGAAAAATCTGTTTACATAGCCTTAAAATGTATCCAACTTACTAAATATCGATAAGTTTAAGCTGCGCCATCCAGAATAAATTTCAAATAACAACTATATTATGGAAAAGGTGCCTTGCTGAATTTAACACGGATCATCAAAAACCTTTAACATTGCGGAGACCAAATCTTTTGACGGATGATAATATCACTATTTCACGCAATTATCAGGCTTCCATAAATGTCGTTCATTATTCTTTGGTTCTTCGAAGCTCAGCACTTGAAAAGTGCGTTCTCGCTGACAGCACTTTGCAATTTGATGTAAGGATTTATCATTTGTTTTTGGTCTCACTTCAAAGCTTCCATTTGTTTCAAATTCCTTCACTTCATGCAGGTGACGTTTGCCTCAATACCCTTGATCGATTGTAGATGTAGAACAGTTAAATGTCAAATAACCGAGTGGCAAAGTTCAATAAATAGCACTTCTTGTTGCATCTTTTTTCTTTTGTCCTGCGTTTAGTACAGGGTTTAATCCTAAAGCAAAACACGTACCTTACATCCTAATGAAAAAATGTATATCATTTGTTTTTAAAGTAATAAAAACTACGACCCTTGGTGGCTGATCTTGGATTGCTTGGGTTTACCCAATAGTCCAGAAGCCTCTAAATTGGAACTCATTCTTACACCATTCACATATATGTAGTACTGAACTATAAAATAAGCCCAAACATAAACTTTTTCTATGGATAAGGATAAATAAGAAGCAAACATGCTTGCAATACGTATTCAACTTTAAAACGTTTTCCTTCATTATTTTTGACAGCCGAAAGGATACAAAGAAATATCCTTTCGGCTCTCACAGCATTAGAAATTATCACAACTCTAAATACATTCTCCTATCCCAGTTACACAATTTGAAATGCAAGGAAAATTGGAAAGGAAGAAATAATTAGACGAAGAAAAGTAATTACGAGTACTGGTCGTACAAAGAAACAGATGGAAAGTCTATTGGAGGAACAGGTGTAACAAAAGAGGATCAAACAAATTTCAAGTTGATGTAAATCCTACAACTGACAGCTAAGCTATCTTATGAGGTAATAAAAAGACGTTGTAGCAGGTGCTTTTGACCAAAAAAGCTAAAGATGTCAACGTAATGGTGGAGCAAGATTTGAATGTCTAGTTTTGCAAGGGATTACTAAAACGAACGAGGAACACTTGAAAATATTCTTAAAAATTCTGAGTTAACTAAAATCTCTTGTATAACTTACCTCAATGCTGTTTAATAAGCAAGAGATTTTACTACGTAAACTATAAGGACTCAGAGAGCAAACGTCCGCCAAGCCAGTATTACTATTCAACAAATGCAGCCAAAAACATAACCTTCTTGGTGGAGGTTAAGAGGGCTTTTCCCCGCGATGATTTCCTAGTCTGTTGCTCACTGGGCCCTCAAGTTTACTTGTGTAAAGAAGTGATTTAATTTCACAATTTCTAGCCCTTTAAAGGCGCAAAATACTATTTTGGGTAGTATTTTGCTTGCCTTTCCCTAAGTGATAAGAGGATCTGTCTAGTTTATGGTTTGATTATTTTTCACTTTCACTATCAAGGTTTGATTCCTTGATCAGGCATTGATCCAGATCACCACAATTAATCATCTTCAGCCCATTTCTGATCTGTCCTAAAAATTTCGTCAACTTCCGTCGATAACTTTTTGAGTTATTTTGCTAACAGAGACAGACAGACCAAAAACATAACCTTCTTGCTGGTAGAAATGTGTCTTTTCCTCGCCTTTGTCCACTCAGTTATGCCACGGATGACTGAAGTCTATTGTCTCACAGGCCATAAACTTTACCCATTCTAAGACAGCATATATAGTCTCAAGCCATGAACCCACTAAGGAAATCATGTTTTACGTTACACTAAAATGCTTTAAGTGATTAAGTCACCTAAAAAGTTCTTGATTTACACTGAACATATAGATTCAACAAAATTAGTAAAGGACAATGCCAAATTTGTAGTGTGCAATAGAATTGAAAATTAAAGAAGAGTCTATTCTGCACCTATATTGCATGTTAGTGATTTGGGAGGTGGTTTAAATAAAGAAGCATAAACTCCCTTTGTAGACATATCAAGCTGCCTGTTCCAAACTGACGGTTTAAATAACCCTTGTCCATTAAAAAATATCCTTACCTTTCATTGTTGTTTTGCCTTTCATTCCTTTCTATACGTTCTACTCGTGTTTATTGGGCCAATTGTACATTCAATTCTTTCAATTTTTCAGTTTATGTTACACACCATAGCATTGTTTTCTGTCACTGTATTCAGACAAATTATGTGGTCAGTGTCAGACCAAAGCTTCATGGCTAACTTTTAATTAAGTCTTGAAAGCAAGATACCATGGGTGAAAATTTCAACTCCAAAACATCTCAAAATTTTAACATCACAGTACACATGAGAGTAAACAATAGAATCCTGTGGATAGAACTTTTAAATCCTTAAGGTCAGCATTGGTGACTGCAATTGGTCATTTGAAGAAACATTTTTATTTCTGCAAGCCATTATCAAAATGCCCAAATTCCTAACCCAAGCAATAAGAAATGTTGTTAAGCAAAACATATATTGTCTTTAGAGTCTTGAATGACCTATTTACTGGCTTATCATGTGCTAGAAAAAGGACAGGAATTAAGATTATGAATGTCCCTTAGAATGTGATTACTATCTCAAATCATGTTCTTAAGTAATACATTTTGAAATGAGTGACAAAATTAATAACATTTACTCCTTAAGTTGAGCTTATGAGCAAAAATTAAGCAGGAAGAAGAGTTACTGCTTAAGAACATGACAACATGCCCAGATTGTTCTGACTGTGCTGTTGTAACTGGTTGAATACCATCTACTAAGTAGAAAGATACCTGAAGTCTTGGTTTAAAGAACTTGAATTAGTACGAAAATTAAAAAATTCAAAAAGAACATCGATTTTTAAACCACAATGAAAATGTGACAATCTATATTCAACATTATTACTCTGAACCTAGTCTATATCCCTAGCTAGCTTATGAGCTCCAAAATATCCTCAACCTAGTACATGCTGCCATTCGAGCTCAATGTAATTTCCCAGTTATAGACCTCCTAATAAGACAACATTCTCTCATTCTGTATATAAGTGTCACTCTTAACGCAGCATGATCAAACTAGAATCCATAACAATTTTGCACCCTTAAAGCCATTCCACACTCAGCCTTTCTCTTCCTGGCAGGGTATTGAACCTTAGTGGTATAGCTTTGTTATTATGCAGGCAACATTACCCCGGCAAGGAGTAATCAAATCAAATCATTTCAACCGTTACATGGACCAGCACGTGTTTCAAATATGCATATCAAAAGGCATTCTTTACTTGCTCTCGTTATCCAATTGTCATATCGACACACAAATAGCTGTTTACCATAGAAACCTTAAAATTTGTGCCAAAATCGTACATGTGAAAACATTTAGTCTTTGTGAATAGGGTAAACAGGAACACTGGCAACATTACTGCCCTTCTTAACCTTAGATGAATAACAGAAAAGTACAGTGTTAAAATGGTTACTGCATCACAAAATATTTGGTCTTGTATCCTTTAATACAATCACATCATCTATTACACTCCCAACTGTTTGTCCCTTAAAAGAAAATTGTTGGCTCTTATTCAATATTTATTCACAACATATATTGGACTCAGTCTGGCTTTTCTAAGTCTCTTCCCGGAGGACCAACATTTGCCTTCTTGTTTAGAAGCCTTAAGTAGCTGAGTACCTTCCATGCTTCACACACTATATAGCTTTAGGACTCATTCGATATATGTGGATGAGGCCTCGGTTTTAAAAGTCTGGAAGTAAATGATCATCAGAAAGGCAATTCAACTGGACAAAACCTTGTTAATGATACAAGGGAACGTGACATAAATGCAGTTATAAGACTAGAGTTCGAATCAATATTGGCCACAATAACTTTACCACTGTTCAATACATAAGACCATGGTGCCTAACTAATACACATTCAATACAGACTATGCTCAACCAACCTCTAGAGCAGCAACATTATCTAGTGTCCTTCTCGCAGATCAGCATTTGTGACTTCCCTTAATCTAAACTTGCAGTCTCTGATATTCCTGACCAGGTTCATCCCACTAAGTTGAAGTAAGTTCAAGTCTGATATTGCTAAATTCAAATGGAGTAGCAGAGTGACACAGGTCCTACTCTTTAGACTTCTGCTATATCAGTTCACACATACAAATTTTAGGATATAACCAAAGGTAATAATAAAGTAACAAAATACTTCCGTATTTTAAAATCTGACAGCACATCAGCAATAAGGTGGAAAGGAAAGGTAATAGGGTTATCAGCAACAACAAAAATTTCTGTCAATGGTTTAACATTAGCAAATCTAGTCAACAGATTCTAAGAGGAACCTAGAAGGTACCAAATAGTAGAATGCCTACCAAATGAGTTGGTTGTCCTGTGGAAATAAAATCAGGAGCAGCAAGGTAGGGAGCATGATTCTATGAATGTCTTACTTACATTCATTAACAGAATGTATGTGATTAAACCACCAAAATAAAAATGCATATATATATACCATGTATACATGTTAAGGATGCATTTACTCCACTGGGCTGCCATTAATGTACACAGGTCACTGTTAACAATGACCAATATATCACTCATTCTATTTATAAACATACAAACAAAATGTTTAAGATTATAGAGTCACAACCACCAATTTTTGCACCAGTTTGTAGAAGTGACATACCAGCTAGAAGATTGAAGTGGTAGCTTTTACTTTAAAGGAACAAAATCTTTGACTACAAAGTCAAATGGAAAAACAGTAAAATAATGCTGAAAAACAGCACAGCAAACACACAAAAGATACAAATGTGCTGCAAATGACAATTCCAGATTTATATTTACAAGCTGACATAGCAACTGTGAAACATGCGAATGTCACAATCTAAGCAATCAGCTGCCATCTTTCACAACAGGCATTGCAGTAATGAGTACTTGACTATGGTAACTAATTCAAATTCATATCATCAGCAAATCTCTGTGTTTTACATTACGTGACAGAACATAAACAGTCTTAACCAACAACAAGAGTTGACTCGTCACTGAATTCATATTGTGGCACCTCAAGATTAAGAGGTGCAGGGCCTTTACGTATTCTTCCTGAGGCATCATAATGTGACCCATGGCATGGACAGTAGTACCCGCCGAAGTCTCCAGCATTAGCAATTGGTACACATCCTAAATGTGTACAAACACCAATCAACACCAGCCAATCAGGTCTTTGCACCCGGATTTCATCAGCCTGTGGATCACGCAGAGAAGCAACATCAACTGCTCTTACAGTGTCAACTTCAGCTTGTGATCGATGTCTCACAAACAGTGGCTTTCCACGCCACTTGATTGTTACATTTTTCCCCTCGGGAATGGTGGAAAGGTCAACTTCTACTTTTGCTAAAGCAAGAACATCAGCAGATGCACTCATGGTCTGTAGAAAATCAACAACAACATTCTTGGTAGCATGTGCAGCTGTGACACCTAACCCACCAACAAGAAGGTATGTGAAAGCTCTTCGATTCATGCTACTTTCAGCAGTTGCCACATCTTTGCAACTGTCCCTCCTGTAATCACTGAAATCTGGAACACGAAGATCAGTATGACTGAACCTGACTTGACTTTTTCCTAGAGATAACCAAAAACACCGAAAACGATATAAAAAATAGCACATCTATAATGCATACACTCAAATACAGAATCATGGTTCTTTTAATCTCAATGAACACTAAACTCGCTGTATTGCCATGTGTAAACCATACACCACTACCTTCACAATACACAGCACATGTATTGTCTCCTGGTCTTTTATAAGCAGATTACAGTACTACCAAGCCACTAAATTCCCTTTCTTACTTCATTAACATCAATTATTGCCCCCATTAGTTAATAATACTAAAGATTTATTAGACTGTTGTCAATGTTTAAATTCATTTTTACATATTTCTCTCTTAAAAACAAATCTTTAATGTGTAAACTTTCATAACAACATTCTCACACATTTTGAAAGACTGTTAGAGTCACTTTACAAAACTTCAAAGTAGTGACATTTATGTAGATTCAGGGAGTAATGTCAGGAAAGTTGAGGGCTTTAAATATACCAGAGGAGGATATATAATAGTGGTGTCAAACAGAACAACAATATCAATTTAGTTTGGCCTCATAAAACATAACTCCTCGGCTTCTTAGAAAAGATAAATGCAATACGTGAACAATCATAGTTCGATTGTGAAAAAACATTTTTTATACTTGTGAAAATGACAATGATGATGATAACGATAGTAAAGTTGTGGTGTAGTCGAGTGGTGCACTTACACTTCACTTTAAGTTAACTCAGTTTGTCATGTTAGTGATGTAAACCCTTAAAGTGTTATTCTAAAATGCCAGGAAAACTAAAAAGAGGCATCCATAAAGGAAAGGGAAGTCTAGCGAATAATTTGCAAATCGGGCGGACGGTCAGCACATTAGCTACCAGCTAATAAGGACCAGATTTAAATGTTCTAACAGCTAAGGACTTCAAACACATTCTACCACAATTCTGACCAGCTAGTTGTAAAAATTTCTCATGAGTAAATACCAGATTATTTAAAAATATCTATACACCTCTGCGTTAAAGAAAACCTGAATGACCGAACGCAAATTGTAGAAAGCCCATCTAACTAGAACGGATTTAACAGATGTGGGATTCGCCATCAACTTCAAAGTACACGTTACGCAAGAAACAACAACGTTTATCCTGAGACCCTCATCAGCAAGGCCGGAAAAAAACTTTGAGAAACAGAGTAACAAATTGGTAAAACATTTAAATACAACAAGTCCTTACCCAAAGCCTTTGTTGTACAGGATGGCCCATAGGAGCCGGTCGGAACGGCCCATCTCTTCTTGTTATCAGCCTCGACGGTTATCTTTTCAGCTTTATCGAAAACTATGGGTAGAACACGAGCACTGGTTGGGGCTGTGACTGTAGTGGCCGAAAGATACTTGGCAAAGCCAAGACAATTTACTCTTGAGGCGAACATGGCTGTTGATATCCCTTGCTACGCAAGTTTCAAACGATTGAGACTCAACTGATTATCGATTGTGCAGTTTGGGTTCTAAATTGTGTAAGAATCTCAATCACAGGGGGCTGAAACAAAATCGTCGTTCTTTTGCTTACCATGTAACTTGACAGCCAAAACATGCAGTTCTGCGATGCGCCAACTTCGACTGGAAAATTCCGGTCCTGTTCACACTGAGAACAAACCTTATCCGATTTTGCCTTTTTCATTAGCACGAAGAATCCAAACATTCGTTCTCTCAACAATTACAGAAAAGAGGTTCAATTCTCTATCGATGTTAGCTATATACAAGGAAATTGTAGACAGCTTGTCTTAAATTGATGTAGCAAACGATTTCGTTGCTACCAGACCAAATTGAAAAAGCCAATTTCGCAAGTTTTTCAACTCTTATTTGTAAACTTTCTTAGAGTTTATTTTGTTAGTTATAGCAGTATAGTGTGCAAGCTAATACAATATCCTGAAATATAAAACTGAACATATTTTATTTTGCAAGTTTGTTTGACTTGCAAGAGAGGAGGTGCTAAGAACCAGCTGGCTAACAAAATTAATATTGCTGCATGGAATGCAAGAACCCTTAATCCAGAGGGTAACTTAGACATACTTCTCCATATCATGAGAAGATTAAATTTCAAAGTGTTGGGTGTCGCAGAAACACATTGGGACACCAATATTGATGATTCATTTGAGCAATATGGTTTCGTGATCATATGCACTGCAAACCAGGATGATTTTAGAAACCAAGGAGTTGCTTTCATTGTAGAAAAAGAGTTTGCAAGTCGTATGACATCGTCTAAACAAATATCTGAACATCATATTAGTATTGGATGCCGAGACAAGTAAAATTATTCTTATGAAGATTTATGCACCAGATAGTAGCTACAGCGATGATGCATCTGACTTCCAAGACACACTACAACAGAAGATTGCCTGTCTAAATAAGAAGAGCACCCTGATTCTTCTACAAGGGGACTTCCATGCAAAAGTTGGCACAACTGACTCTGATACTACGTCGTCAGTAGTTGGACCTTTAGGAAAGCGTAAAACAGAGGTTTCAGCCTCTTGCAGTTCTGTGCAATGAACAATCTTACAGTCACGAATACAATCTGTAAGCATAAAAAACAAAGAGTAGTCACTTGGATGTCTCCCGATGGTAACACTTGTAACCAGATTGATTACATAATCGTCAGTCAAAACTGGAAAAACATGTTAAGAAGAACCGTTCCTACCAATCAGCGGACATAGGCTCAGACCACTCACTTGTAATGGCAACTGTATTTTCGGAGAGGAAGATGCCTAAATATGCAGCAAAAAAGCCCACAGCATATGATGTAAATAAACTAATCTGTGACGCTTTAATGTTGTAGGCATGAAAAGAAGTGTCAAAACAAGAGGGCTCAGCTGGGAGACAGAAGAACTTTGCAAAAAGTGCAGGGAGGCAAGATCGTCACTTATTGCTGACCCTCAGAACCAAGAATTTAAAAGCAAGTAAAAGATATGAATAAAAAGTTGAAACAGTTGAAACAAACTCGACCCAAATAATTAGCCATCGCATTCCTTTCAATCAGGAATGCAAAGAGATCTGTCAGAAGCTCACTGGTAATTTGAGATTGAGATGGAAAAGTTTTCCTAGACTTTTCCTAGCAATACAATAGTGAATATCCTCAAGAAACTATATGCAAACATAAAATGCATAGTTACACTAAATGGTAAACTGACTTAATGGTTCAAGGTACAAATCGGAGTAAGGCAAGGCTAAATCCTCTCATCTACTTTATTCAACATATTCCTCTTGAATTTGTGATCTTAGAAGTGAAAAGCCTAGAACAACAAGAATTTAGATTGGCAGACAACATGTTGACAGCCTGTGTTAAATATGCAGATGATACCACACTTCTTTCCCTCATATTCAACAAACGTCAACTCGCAACATCAAAATTGCAACAGGCATGTGAAAAATGAGGATTAAAGATTAACATAACAAAATGCAAAATAATGACTACTGCTACTGACCAAATTTGTATTGGAAATGAGTCTGTTGACACCATCGATGAATTCATCTTCTTGGGTAGAGTAATTCCTGGATCATCTAGTGATATAGAACGCAGGATAGGGCTTGCGGTAATGGCGTTTGAAAGATTGATACACATCTGGAGCAACAGAAATATATCTTTGAAACTGAAAGCGCGACTGTACAATGCTCTGGTATTACCCTTTGCCATCCATGCATGTGAAACATGGTCACTGACAGTATCGCAAATTTTCAAGGTGATGTTGATAATTACGTAGGGAAGAGGAGACTTGTGTATTACCAAGGGGAATAGAGACAAGAACAATAGAGGAAAAGACAATGGAATAGAACACTTGTATTAGTCTAACTAAATCCTGCCTCTTTACTGTTAAGTCCTCTAGGTCTGGAGTCCCTTCCTGCTAGCGAAGAAAATCTTATACGCCTAAAAACTATACATGACAAGCTAAATAAAGTTTTAGT